>JAPTHA010000017.1:8299828-8312773 GCA_029814585.1 Gymnapogon annona | reverse complement strand
CCTCCCCCTCCCTTCAACTCCCCCATTAGGACCATGATAAGACCCAAGAAGAGGTTCTGAAACACCAAGCTAGCATTAGCCAGCTCAAACGCTCCTTTATGGAGGCGCCACCTCCCTCTCCTCCTCAACCCAACCAGTGGGAGAAACGCCTCACCTCCTCTCCCGCCACAACGATACGTATCCAACAGCACCAAGTGGTACGTGCGTGTGTGTAGATGTTGTTTGGCCCGATAACCTGAGTAAAGAAGCACAAATTACACAGTTTCGATGTGAAATGCTGAGGTTTTGACGCTCTTGATGCAGGGACGTAAACTGCTCCCATTTCTCCTCTGTTCCATATTTGATGTGATCACGTGGATTTGTGGGATTTTAAAGACCTTCCTGTATTTTTTCCTTCCCCCTAGAAGTCCGTCACACTGCTGCTGTTAAACCGATGTAACAGTTTGAACCTTTTCAGCTGGACTCACATTACCTTTTAATTTATTCAACACGTTTGTTTGTTTTGTTTTTTTATGTGTACACTATGTAATTGTTTTGGTTTTCTTCCAGGATCCTCTTAAATGATTCATCAGCAGTGACGCTCCTCTGTTCTAGATGTGTGTCTTAACATCTGTAGAGTGACGCTTTGTCTTTCTCTCCACTTTGTTTACGCTCTGTATATGTGTGTGTGTGTGTGTGTCGCTGTAGAGTCTGGAAGAGGAGATAGCTTCAGTTCTTTTCAGTAGACACTCGGGCCTTTACACGGCTTCCTGCAGTGTCCCCATACCAAACCTAGATGCCGTTCAAGCCACGTGTTCATCCGCTGCTTCCGCCGCTGCCTGCAGTACGGCTGTGCTGAAAGAGCGTCTAGTTTCCCCATCTGCTGCTCTCTCTGCCTCTGAGGTGCTGCTGCTATTATCGCTATCAGCAAGTAGCCCATTCATTTTCATTTTCAATCCATGCATCTGTAACTAAGAGCATGGATTGGATTTGTTTACCAGCTGCATATGGAAGTAGAGAGTGAAAGGTTAATCTGGATGCTCGCACACAAAACGCCATAAGCAGATGCTAACTGCCCACAATGCCTGCTGTGGTGGCTGGATGAATGGTGGTGATCCTAATGTTGTGTCACTAACCGTTCATTCTAAATGACGTCTGGATGCAGAATGAGCATGAAGAATTGAGTCTAAATTAGTTCCCAGCTGTGAACGGCACGGCTGCTATTTGTCTGTGTTACGATGGCAAATATACGTGTGGATCGAGTACAAACACCACAATCTGCTGTTTACCAGCACCATTGGGAGATGGAAGCAGCAGGTGTTGAAGCAGCAGTTTCCATCCCGTTGGATTTTGAAAACTTTTAAAGTGGGATTTAAAAGTGTCCTTTTTTATTGTTTGGTCCAGCTTGGCATCAATAGTGTTTTTCTTTTCTTTTTTTTTTTTACTGTGCTTCTGTGTTTGTTATGTTCAGTCCATATTTCCTTTGTCATTTTCTCTATTCCATGGAACTTTTTTATCTCATCTTTCCCCTGCCTGCTCTGGTTAATGACATTGCGCATGAATAGGGCATTGAATAAGAAGTGTTAGTTCCATCTTTTTATAAGAGACTGTGATGACGTGCATAAGAGTAAGTTAACTGCTAACGCTGATATTGTGTGTGTGGTCGATTGGTTGTCATGGTAACATTCTCTGTCGCGCAGGTGAATGAGCCCGACACGGAAGCAGTTGCTGCAGCTGATAACACGATCTCTGATACCAAAGAGCCTGGAAAGGTGGTGCTAACTTTATTCTGTCACTTCATCCAGACTCCCTTTCATTGGTTTTCAGTTTCTGAATTGCGGTTCCATCATGTCTCCATTCATCTCTTTAACTGTTCATCTGTCCTCGTGCTCACTTCTCCACGTCTTTTCACAGTGAAGCATGCTCTACACCTTGAATTTTTTATTTTCAGTCATGTTTCCTTATTTTTGGTGTTTTTATGTTCAATGATCATGTTATGCTTTTCTTTTTGTTTTTTGTCTCCATGCGTTTGCTGTGAATGCGTGTGCACCTCATCCTGGGTCTGTGCACTGTGTGTACATGCGCGTGTGTGTGTGTGTGTGTGTGTGTGTGGGCGTGTGCATATAGACGACTGAAGTTGAAATCGAAGAGACCGTTGTTGTCCAAGAGGTTTCCAAGGCAACCAAACCTGGACTTGTAACAGTAACTCTTTCGGCTGGCGAGCCCACTCAGCAGGAAGTCAAGGAACAGTCCGTTAAGGCAGAAGAGGAGGCAGTCGCAGAGCAAGCGAAGCCCAGTAAGCAGGAGAGCGTCTCATCAGACACTGAGAGCGAAGAAGAAGCAGAGTACCATCCCAATGTCTCTGTATCCATCTCCCATACACAAATCCCCGAGGAGAAGGAAGAAGAAGAAGAAGAACAAGAGCAGCAGGAGAAGAAAGAGGAAGATGAGTCGGCAGAGCAGAGCCTTTTACCTGCAGACGCTCCCTCTGTTTCCGCTCAAGTGGAACCGTGTGCGGAGCTCGCCACCCAAGACGCAGACGAGTCCAGGATGGTTGACGCCGAGGTAGAGGAGAACAAAGAAGGAGTTGGCGAGACAGAGGAAAGCACAGACGATCCCATGCTGACACCCGACGAGACCCCTAACGGTCTCACCCCGGCCGAGGACGACGTGACAGAGTTGGACACTCCGGCCGAGGAAGAGGACGAGCCGAAAGTGAACGGCGAAGCCTCATTGGTCGAAGCGGACCGGCGGCCGCAGGTTATTTGTTGCTCTGAGGTAAATTCTTGTCCAGGCCGACTGCTGGACCGTCCCCGAGGGGGTTTGATCCCTCGTACCAAACGTAGACACCCACTTTTCTCCTTCCTGCTTACCACAGTGGCGGTTTGTCCTTCCTGCTTGCGTGAATATTTAAGCCCCATCTACATTTCACCAGAGCCATTCCAACACTAGAACGCCAGCTCACACCCAGTTCTGTGGTTCCTAAAACGAAACCTTCCTAGTGGTACCGTTAAGCCCCCCCCCTCCCCCCACGCTCCTCCCCACAGACATATCGACATTGTCTTTGTGTATTGATGTTAATGTCAAGTCCCCATCCTCTGCACACTTCATCTCAGTGTTTACTCTGAGCTTCATTCCATTTATTTGTCTGAATGCCTTTTGATATTTAGTTGCAGCAAATGCCATTCAAACGCCCCCAGTCCTCTCCTCTTCAGTATTGTTTTCTCTATTTTCCACCGAATTCCTGCAGATCAACATCCACACATTCTCTTATATATATATATATACGTCTCCTTTTTCATGTACTACATTGTATCACAGTGTTGTGAAGTTCACACTTGGATAAATGGGGCTTAAGTGGGAAATGCATGACGCTATTAGATGTACACTGGCTTTCGTGTATTTTTGCTTTGTATGCCATTTTGTGGTGTGTGTGCTCGGTGTTGTGTATGAGCGTCCTCCATGTGTTTGGCACTGATGCTTGTCTCTCGTGTCAATTGGCCTGTCCTGGTCACCTCGGCGACGCTATTGTAGAAATCATCATTGCCAACCACTCGGGGACTGCCACTCGCTCACCTGAACGTCATATTTGCATGCCGTGTCCATTCTGGAGTGCCGTGTTCTTCGCCAGTCGTTTGGGTGCCGTTTCCTGTCATTTTCCTCATGTTTTATGCATGTCCGTGCTGTGCTATGCTGTGCTGTACTTTGATGTGCATGTCGGCACCAAAGATTTTTCCTTAGTTATGCCGCCGTTGTTGCCATCGCTTGTGTATTGCATTAATATTGTATTTTGAGTTTCCGTCCCACGTTTCACGATTGCATGAGTTTAAGAGCTGCTGATGTTGTGCATGAATTGGTCGGGATTCATCTGCATGTTGACCTGCACATACACATACCGCTGCCACAGCTCGCAGTGTGTCTTACACGATACAGTAGATGGAGGTTAACCTACTAACACTGCAGCACATATTTAAAAGTCTGTTTTAAAAATAATTTCAATGTAAACACCAAAGACCTGGGTATCGGCATGTTTTATGTTTCCCCAAAGATTAATAATCTATTAACCTCTCTCCTCCCCCCTTCACTTGTGTCTCTCCTCCCTTCCCAGCCGCCCGTCGTAAAGACAGAAATGGTGACTATATCAGATACGTTTGCAGCCCAGAAAACTGAGATAGCTACAAAAGAAGTGCCCATCGTACATACGGAAACCAAGACCATCACATACGAAGCCGCACAGGTGCACATTTAAGACCGGCACAACACACCGAGCTTTACAGTGTGTTTGCCAGCATTTGATTTGATCCTCTTTAATGCTAATGTTCAGCACGAAAGGAAAAAGAAATCTTCTTTTCTAGCAACAGTGCATGGAGTCAAGATTCATTCCTTTTTCCAACAGGAATATGAGTATATTAGTTAAAGTAAAAAAGGATTAAAGATCTGGACAGAAGTTTGAATTGTAATGGTCTGAGAAATATCCATGTGGCTCCTCTGTTGTCAGTTGGATGGAAATGGTGATGGCGAGCCCGGCGTGCTGATGACCGCTCAGACAATCACCTCTGAATCTCTGTGTACCACGACAACCACACACATCACCAAGGTACACACACTCACAGCAACACAGCAGTGTCAGTGTCGTGATGGCGTTGCATAACAGCAGCTCAGATCATCTTCAAATAACAAGAGCCACGCTCGCCTTTTTGACTCACCAAACTCTTCTGTGTTCAGACGTTAAAGGGCGGCCTATCAGAAACCAGGATTGAGAAACGCATCGTTATCACTGGCGACTGTGACATCGACCACGACCAGGTCAGTTTTGCAGAACCGACCCCTCAGTTCAATCTTTTAAACCAGTTACCTAATGCACTACATGTTTTAGTTTGATACAAGCAGTGTAACAGCCAGTCTATTTGTCACTTTACAGATGTGTAATCCTATAAACAAACCTCAAAACAAAACTAAAATGCATTTACTGCTATTTACATGAAATCACTGAGGGTGACTCGACAATATAAAAAATCCACAGGTCAAAAGCATCAAATTAAGTGTAGTTGAGAAAAGGTTAAACACAAAATGTGCAAACACATCTGTGACCGCGGCTCTAAAATCCTGCATTTCAAACACTTGCAGTGAGTTGAAGCATAAAAACTGAAAGTTATGGGGGGAAAAAAGGTGAAAATGCCAGTGGAGGCTGACTGTCGACGGTATATTCAGTCACATTTAACTTCAGTCGACTGGAAACAAGTGGCATTTGCGCAGATGTCAATAATAAATGGACCTTTGGCGACATGTTGATTTATGTTGCTCACAGTCTGAAGGCGCATATAATTCATGACTCGCATTGTATCTGCTGATCCCGCCCACTGGTTGGGATCTGCTGCATCAGTACCACCATGTGTTCATCCATGCATCCAGAAAATGGTCCTTTATTTTTTTTGTGTGTTTTGCGTTTGCCACAGTGCATCTGTTATCATAGTTTTTGACCGTGGCTTGGTTTTTATTTGCAGACTTTCTGTTTGAATGCCAGACTTCCTAATAGTAATTTAGTTGTCCAGATCTGATTATCTTCGTGCTGAAATACGAGGGGTGTATGAAAAAGTTTTAAGCATCAGAAAAACTAAAAGGGGATACAGGATTTTTGATCATTTATTAACGGCGCTGAAGCGCTTTTGTCCCGGTGTTGAAGAACTCTTTTGTTTGGGACTCAAGAAACACCTCAACTACAGCTGTGACATCATCATCACTGGCAAAATGGCATCCAGCCAAGGCATTTTTCATTTGAGGGAAAAGATGGAAATCAGAGGGGGCCGCGTCTGGAGAATAAGGTGGATGGGGAAGAAGTTCGAATCCATACTCGTAAATTATGGATTCGAAGTTGATTCGAACTTCGATTGGATAATTGTGAATTGCACGAATTTCTTTTTTCTCTGTTTTTCACCTTTGCCTATTCAAAAATCTGCCAAAAATATGAGAAGCATATTGGAATCTAAAATTTGACAGGAATACTTACAAAAGGTTGAACTTTCAAAAAATCATAGGTCTGACCCTGCATCAACGCTTCTTATACACGATGCTTAAAACTTTTCATACATCCCTCCTAACACTAAGGAGATCAGATCGACAACCACTACAATGTTGGCCTTCTGTCAATTCTCTATGAACAACAAGCAAAATGCGTAGAAAAATATGATTTTTGCATGGATTTATAATGGTCAGCCTTCAGTTGGAGCCTTTCTACTGTCACTGTGTTATTGATGTCAGTGCTCGGGTACGGATCTGCATGATGAGTCTTCCATCGGTTTTTTGAGTTGCTTACCTGTTCTGCTTTGCTGGATTTATCCAGAAACAAATGTAAGTTGAGATTATTCTTACATTTGATGATTTAAAAAGACAGATTTTGGTCCTACAAAATCTCAAAGATCTGTGTATGTTTGATTTTACTGTGACTCGACCTGTTTTCACATCCTGTTCATTAAACGTTCACATTAACATCTGGATGTGAAACGTTACAAGTCAATGATGATAAATCCAGCATTTTTTTTTTTGTCATTTCATTTACGCTTCTTATTTTACTTTTCCATTTAACACCACCACTCCCACCTGCCCGTCCCTCCCCACCACTGCCTGCTGTGCTCGATGCTGCCACTGCCTGGTTACCCCTTGGTACTGCAGGCACTGGCCCAGGCCATAAAGGAGGCCAAAGAGCAACATCCTGACATGTCTGTCACCAGAGTGGTGGTTCATAAAGAAACTGAACTGGCAGAGGAGGAGGATTGACTGGATCAGGTAATAATAACAGTAGCGGCTCATTATTATCACTAACCCATAAACAGACCTAAACATCCACCACTGACCAAAATCACCTACTGATACAAACTGTTTAATACCTGTCAAACCAAAGACCCTATGACTGCATGTAAATAATTAAGGTAAAATGCAATTTGTCATCTGTTCATTGTCATCACTTATAGTCCTACTTATTTTGGATGTTCAGTGTCTCTGTAGTTGCCATAGAAACACTAGATCGTCATCTTCAGCAACATTGATTCACCAGTAAAACAGTTTGACAAGTAACATAGTTATAAGATTGTTTTATGTTGAGTTAATTATATATTTTGTTGAAAAATATCTTTCCTCTTTTTTTTTCCTGAATTGAATCCAAGCTTTTACAAACATCTACATGATCAGTCAATTGCATATAGAGGAAAATACATGATTTACGCTGAAAATGGCAAAATGTCTTTAAGAACAAATTGAGAAATAAATCAAAATGAACCCGAACCTCCTACTGTAGTGTAAATAAAGGAGGTGAAGTTTACGGTCAGGAGTGGGTTTCATGTCTAACGCGTCCTCATCCAGACTGAGTGTTTCTATTATTCTCCCAACACACAGAGCTGAAGGGCCCATCATGGATGTTTTCTCTGTTTGACGTTGACCTTCATCACCCGACAACCACCAACCCTGACTGACTGAAGAGGAAAAGAAGGAAAAGATGAGAAGCTAAACACCAGGAGGACAAGGGGGGCGGGGGGATTAGACAGAGGGAGAGAAGTCAGTCTTTTCTTACATGTCTATGGTGCATCTAAAACCCTCACACACACACCCCCCCACTCCAAAGCAAAGAAAAATAATATCCTCATTCCTTCGGAGGGAACAAAAAAGAACCACTTTCTTAGCTTAACATTTGTAGTGTCATTTTATTTTTTTAATAGGTCTTTTTTTTTTTCTTTAACTGTTTGTTTTACAAAAAGAGAGAAGGTAGTGTGTCCGTCATGTTTCAAGAAAAACACAAAACCTGTAGGAATGCACCGATAATCAATGCTGACATTAGATTCCGTGTGAATTATTGTGTTTATTCTCAGTACAGGCACGCGACTGATCTTCAGACGTCAAAGCAAAGCGTGTTCTCTTCATAATTGAAACCGGTGCATTCTTACAAAAAAGCGATTCGTTACATTATATTACAGCTCCCCGTCACACTGTTATAGTGTAACTATAATATGTAATATAAATATGGCTGGATTTACTGCTATAAAACACTCACTAAAACGCATTAATTGTCAGAATGTGGCCACAGTTTGTCAGAACAACAACAAATCTGCAAAAGTTTGGACACTGTGAGGAATGTAGTGAAAGCCAAATGCAATGATGGCACGTCCGTGTTTTAAACTCCTGTTTCATTCAAAACAGTGCACGGGAATCGTATCACATCGTACCATTGTCAGAAGAAAGTGAGATAACTTTGAGAGCAATGGCAGCAACTTATCATGATATGTTTTCTATGTTCTACTATGAATAAGGTTTACGAAACTGTAAATGTAAACACATGGATCATTGCATTGTCTTTCTGTTTATGTTATATACAGTGTCCCAGCTGTTCTCCAATCATCGTCCTAATAGATAACGAAACGGGGAGCTGTAAGTTAAAAACGCCGCAGTACAACAAATTAAGCAGGTTATTGAATTTTGACGATTCTGTCAGTTTTTGTCTGTAAGAATTAGCTTCTATTCATCCACATTCCGTGTGTGTTGACGAGCGGCCAAACCGGGACCATTTTCTGTTCCAGTACAGAACGTTTCATCATTTATGTGGAAAAGAGTGGAAATCCTTCGAGTGGGTTTCGCAGATTTGACAGTAAATGAGCCTGAACATTCAAACGACGTGGGTGGAATAAAATCCCCCTTGTGATGTTTTGCGAAACAGGCAAACAAGGACCAAGTTTTATCCTGATTTCAGATTGACGTTCAATAGACTTAGACTTAGAATATACTATACAATACACGTGTACACTCCATACAATAGACGTGGGAACAGAAAATGGACCGATGTTAAAGCCGCTGTATACACTTTCTGTACAGTAAAAATAAAGGTTATTAGATGGGAGCGATAATACAGCTTTTTATTAGCTATTCACTGTCCCTGGGCCCGCCCACTGTACGACACTAATGATTCTTATTGGGCCGCAGGGAAACAGGGGAATAGGACGCAGATATGGACTGGGAGAGAGGGACCAGTAAACCCACAGCTAACTGGGAGACACAAGAGGCAAATCGACAACTAGTAACATCTACTAGGGAGTGAAAAGGAACTGTGGGCCTCAATTGATTGCAGTCGTGTTCTGTAGCTTTGTGCGTTACGACAATAGAAGATTTCCACACTGCTAGAACACAATTTTTAAGCTAATGTTTTGATTCAAAAGCATTTTTTTTTTTGTTGCTAATATCAATAGTGGGACCAAAAGACAACAGGTAGGTGGAGCGGCGCCAAATGACAGACAGCAGGAACTCAGATCAGTATGTATCAGAGTCCGTCTGTCGTCATCATTCAGCACCGACTTCCACTCCTTAACGCTCAGACTAGATCAGAAACAAAGGCACGGAACTTTTCACATCCACAACATACCTTTTTCTTAATCAATAAGAGCATCTTAATGTAAGTCTCGTCAGAAGGCCACTGCGTCGGGTTTGGTTTAAGAGTGCGTAGACAAACCCATCTGCACTCATACAGTCTGTGGATGACCTTTGACCCCGAAAACCGTCTGCCGTCATTGATTGACTGAACCAAATACTCTGCGTAGCGGTCATGTTTTGTGTGTTTGACCTGCTGAGAATATCAGAAATCCACCTTGGACTTGTGTCGCCCAAATACTCAGACTTAACGTTTACACGCAACGAACATAAACGGTCCTAACACAACAATACACGGGTTGAAGTGCTCTTGAGTCACTGAAACGAAAAATCTTTACAAATTCTTTATCAGTGTCGCGCTGCTTTACTTGAAAAAAATAAATATATAAAATCAGATCAGAAATTCAGCTAATACTGCGACCTTGTGTAAAGAATTGTGGCATAAAATGCTTTGGAAGAAGTGTTAATGTGTTTTGAAGTTCTTTTCACTGAAGGCAGCAGAATTTTTTTTTTTTACACACTTTCCAGATTTAAGCTGATTTAAAAACAAAGTGCCGCTAATTAAAAAAAAAATAAAATTTGATATTCCATCTACACAGAATGAGCTACTCCTGTCTGACTGGACTTTTTAAATGTAAATCCACAGGATAATTGACATCTTTAGTAACGCATTCTTCCCACCGTGCAGCCATTTCAAATCTATAGCTCATCAGGATCATGTGACTCTTTAGGCGTCTATTGGGAAACTGACTCTACACTATTGCATTCACACCACATTCCACATGAGGGAACTTTGACCTCGAAGGTTGCGAAAGAGGCAAAAATAATCAATCGAATGACAACTAAACCGTGCGACATTAGGCAGCTGTGGAAGCTTTTGCTTTTCCCCCAAAAAATAAAAAAAAACAACTCAAATGAATGAGCACTGGTTTTATATATAACAACTATATTTGTAGATGTTCTCATTTGTTGTCTTCTGTGTGAAAAACCGGTGTAGTGTGTTGACAGATGGGATATGTTGCACCCTTTCTTGGTTATTGTTTTTATTGTTATTTTTATTTTATTTTTTTTTGTAATGTTGTCACCATGTTTTCGACACTGAAGGAACATCCCTACCAATCAGACTTTCTGCCTCCACTTCCCTCTTTTCTTTTTGTACTCATCGCCTCGGGCTTGACTGTCATTAGGGACTGTTCTTTTTAAACCAGTCACAGGAGCTTTGAGGTTTCCGGTTCAGGTTTTCCAAAATGTTTTTAGCTCTTTCGTATCCATTTGATCTGAGGTTATTGTTCAGCAACTATTAAAAAAACCAAAAAAAAAGACATTTTACAACAGTGTTTTTTGTTTTTTTTACTGACAGAAAGAACAGAACTCCACAGAGGATGCTTCTACACCAGCTGAATAATAATAAGAGAGAGAAAAAAAACCTTCAGGGGTCTGAGAATGGAACCGACATGTTCACATTGTGATATTTATCTGCGTAGAAGCTGATTTTAAACAGTCAATAAAGTCGTTCATGTCACATGTAAGGCTTCGGACCTCAGATTTGATAAAAGTTAAAAGAAGACCAGCATCATTTATTTCAGATTTTATATAATAAAGTAACCCTCACTTCAAAAAAAGAAATAAAAGGAAAAAAAAAAGGTTTGTACAAAAAAAATGTGTTTTTTGGAAAACCAACCAGCTGCCTCATTGTTTCCTCTTAGCCAACCAATGATCACCGGTAGATTTTAATTTAATTTTTTTTTATCTAGCAGCTTCTTTGTCTCGTGTCTCCTCACACACAACCACACCTTCCCTGTGTAACACTGTTTAAAATAAAGGATTGTTATACTCTGACGTCTGCGTCCGTGTCTCTATTGATGAACATACCTAGATGTTTAATCTGGATGTGTATAATCCAAACGCTCCAACCCGCATCCTAAACAGGAAATGTCCCCTTATGATCACAGACGACAGCGTTTATGTGGCACGTATCCACACACAGAGGGGGGGGGGGGTCTCAGGAGTGCCACTGTGACCCCATGCTCCTCTTCCTCTGGGGTGAACTGATGGACACAGGCCTGTAGATGGCGCTTCTGTCCTGCAGGTTCCTGGACAGATCAGCCTCAACTGGAATAACATCAGAAAAATAGTCTTAAAAAAAAAAAAGTAGGTCACAAAATATGACACATCATACAAACAGTGGGCGGTGGATGTTTGGATGTTTTCACTGACGTATCATCAGCTTTTAAGGAAACGTATGTACTGCCAATAGGTTGATGTTCATCACTCTATATATTTATATATGCACGCAGCCTGGCCAGAAAAAAACAAAACAAGACCCACACACAGGATGTTATTGATGTGATAACATTTAAGTCACTACAACTTTACTTTTTATTCATCTATGACGGGGGTGTCAAACTCATTTCAGTTCAGGGGCCACATTGAGGTACATTTGATGTGAAGCGGGCCGGACCCCTATAATAACAACATAATATATAAATAATATCAACTCTGAACTTTTCTCTATGTTTTAAAGTAAAATGACATGTTGAAAATGTTTACATCTAAAAACCATCAACACAAACAAACTGAAAAGTGTCATTTTAACAATAATCCGCTTCAGTTGATCATTTACACACGTACATTATAAGTAACAACACAGTGGATCTACAAATACACAAAATATTGTTAGAATTGTACTAAATTTCTTTTAAGTCATTTCAGGTTGTTCATATTTGTTCAGGGGGGCTGAAAATAATTTCTTCTCCAAAAGGGGGGCGCTGCTCTACAGATCACAATTTTTAACTCAGCTTCCATTAAAAACTACTGTAATAACGTCAACTTCTTCTGTCCACGTTGCTTTATTGAAGCGTTTCTCTCGATGGACACATGCCCCAAGTCATGCTAATTCAAGAGTGTTTGTCCTCGGCGGCAGATGCTCTCCATCACCACCAGACTTACTCTTAATAGTCCGCAGAGTCACAGTGACTGTCAGTGACTGTAAAAGTTTGTGACACGATCCAAAAATAACACGCTCCACTGGTTTATGAGAGACCTCTTCGCAGCGGGAACGGTTGTAACCACGCATTTAGAAAGTTCTATTTTTAACCCGAGTCATAATAGGTTATAGACGACGTGGGTCTTACCATTTCAGTGTATGTGTGTGTGTGTGTGTGTGTGTATCTGGATTAACGGACTAAACACACATCCCTTTACATTCACACCAACCTGTATGTTCACCTTTAACCCTAAATCCACATGTTCTCCCTGGTATATCCCTGTGACGTGTTCATTTATTACGACTGCAGAATGCTTCCAGGGACCACAGACATAATTCATACCTGTAGGGACACCAGCTGTCAGGAACTGTTGAGGAGATGATGGAAAATGAGACCTTTAACAAGAGGCCGTCTCTTTGTGTGCGTCTGCAGGGATGACGGCGTACGTTCATGTGGTATGTATGAAAGACATACTTTTATTTCCGAGCAGAATTTAACAAAGGCTGAAATGATGTATAGATCTGTACGGCATCTGTATCTGTAAGGACCCCCCCACCCCCCCACCCACCACCAC
>JAPTHA010000017.1:8018996-8032897 GCA_029814585.1 Gymnapogon annona | reverse complement strand
TCTCCCCAGTGGAAAAAACAAACAAAAAAACGGAAGAATGTATGAGCCAGTAGTCACACAGCTAGCACACCCGCTGCAGTTCCATAGTCGTTAGCCTCCATCACGATTATGGACCTATTTTGTGTATATATATATATACAAAAAAATAATAATACTGAACATTAATCTCTAGAATATATCTCAGTTTTAATAATTCACATAATTGAATGCATAACTTGCAGTGAATTATATTTTACCAACCAAAACGTTATCAGAACATAAGTGAATCAAAAGTGCGTGAATATTGTACAAACAAGTTGTACTTGAATCATTCCAGTACCAACCAGTTAGTCAAATCATATCAAGTTTTTTTGGGTTTTTTTTTTTTTGTACGCTTTCCTCATGTATTTCTTATCTCACAAGATTTAAGTGCCTTTGAGTGTATGATGGGACTTTTTCGCACAAAATTCCGTACTTAACCAGCGTACCACATTGGTCCAATTCTTTATACCTGAGCAGGGCTTGTAGGACTTATGAGGTGTAAGGTCTCTGTGTATGTCTCTCTGTTCACTTATTTATGTCTTTTTTGCCTGTTGTCTCTGATCCTGTGATTGCGTGTTGTGAATGTCGCTTTGTCGTGTAAAAATGTGACTGTAATATTGTCTTGTGAAAAACAAAAGTCAATAATAAAATAATAATAATAACATAAGAACAAACTCCCCTTAAACAAAAATTGTAAATAAGACGAACATCTATGAACCGAAACTTCAAAATAAAAAAAAATGTAAAAAAAGTGTAATTTTTATAACATTAGGCCCCATGCATCTAGAACTGGAAACATATAGCGCATTTAACCACGTGGAGGTCTGGTTTTGGTCCCCGGGCCGCGTGTTTTACACCCTTGCACTATATGACCACAGACAGCAACTCAAAACAACCCCTAACATCTTACTGCAACCTTAGACTCAGACGCGAGTATTGATCGAGCCTCGTGCGTTCTCCTTCGTTGTAGATAAAGCTGTGGGACGTGCGTATGACAAAGCCAGCGCAGCAGTACAAAGGGCACTATAATGAACACGCTTGCCTCCCGGTCCACGTCAACGAACACGAGGGGCTTGTGTTGGCAGGTAGGAGAAGACAAAAACATGCTCCGTCTTGTTTAAAGAAAGAAAACACACAGACATTATATTATACTCCGGAGAGGTTCAGAGATCTCATGAAGCGCCATTGTCAACGTTATTGGTGCGTGTCAGGTCCATTGATAGTGTTGGCCGTGCTCGGTGTTGATTTACAGTGTATTATGGGATGTTTACTGTCAATTGGATGCAGTTGCTGAGTGTAATGAACACCAGTTGTCATAATTTGTTTTGTTACTGCTCTCTGTGGATTTAATTTATTATTGAGGATAGCTCAGTTGTTAAGGCACGGGTTCGATTCCTGGGATGAGCGTCCAGTGTGGGTCCTTGGGCAAGACCCTTCACGCTGCTGCCAACAACTGTAGCCTCAATGTCTCATTGTGCCAGTCCCAAAGCCCAGATAAGTACAAGGGTTGTGTCAGGAAGGGCATCTGACGTAAAAACTCCTGCCAAATCAAATATGCAAATTGGATTCGCTCTGGGGATCCCGGAAGGGTAAAAGCCGAAAGAAGTCATCATTTAACTATATGTTGTGTTGTATAAATGAATAGAGGGAGTGGGGTTAACATAAGTTTTCTTCTTCCCACTCCTTTTTTCCAGCTGCACATATGATTTACTTGTTATTAACACGTACATGGAAAACACTGTGTTCTATTGATCTTTATTTATTGGCTTGTGTTATTGGTTTCTTGCACATATGTACATAGATTTATATTTGTTTTATTTCTACAGCTCGGAATGAACAGTAAAAATTAAATGAATGAAACGAAAGCCCACTAATGTTGCACATGTATGTACCCCCCTGTGTCGTTTCCACAGTGGGTCAGGATTGCTACACGAGGATATGGAGCCTGAGGGACGGCCACTTGCTGAGGACCATCCCGTCACCGCACCCGGCGGCCAACGACACCATCCCCAGTATCGTCTTCTCCTCCAAGCTGGGGGGCTGCAGGGGTCTTCCCGGATTACTCATGGCTGTTAAACATGAGCTGTACTATTACCCGTACAACACAGACTACCAAGAAGAAGGGGAACAACAGGGATCAACGCTCTGACGCACACGTAAAGCCTTATTCAGGATATGGAAATAAATTCCCTTTAATATTTGAAAATGTGCGAGGGATTTTAAAGAAACGGCAGCAGGTTGCGGTTTCTACCAAATCCAAAAATGTTAGACTGGTGACCTCACAAAGTATCAGTGAAGTCTTCTTTATACTGAATTAAAATGTTTTTTTTGGAAATAAATGTTTTTAATGAGTATAGTTATACCGTTCTAAAAACACACCATGAAGTGCACTTGACTGGAGAGAGTTTTATTAGAATTCAGGACAGAACAGTTTTATTTGATATGATTAAAAGCAATAGTTTGAATTGTTGAAACACTTTTGTTGTCAAGATATAAAATAGCAAAATTGAGTAACGCTTTTGTCTGTTTTTTTTTTAACGTGTTCATTTACACTTTATACAATCTGTTTTTGTATTTACGTTAGAATAAGATATTTTTATTGTACATCCACAGACAAATCTTTTTAATGCATAAAACTGTCAGCAAGTGACGTAGTGAACAAAGAAAGTTTGCTTATAAAACAGTCAATTGAAGGGAAATAAAAGCACAGAGGAACACCATCTGAGCCAAGGCTGACCCTAGAGGGAAATTGTAAATTGCAAACATTTTCATGTAATTCTACTTTCTGCACACACACCAAAATAAAGAGGAACTTTGTCATTGTTTATATTGATTATTTATGTTGTTATTTTCCTCGTCTGATCCACTTGAAATGTACTCAGTGATGATTTCTTTCGGCTTTTTCCCTTCCGGGCTCTTCCACAGCAAATCCAATTTGCTTATTTGATTTGGCAGGAGTTTTTACACTGGATGCCCTTCCTGACACAACCCACTGAACACTCTTACCAGGGATCAGACTCGGTATCCCCTATGCACCAGCACGGTGCCTTAACAACTGAGATATCCAGCCGGGGTTAAAATCACACTTTTGATATATGATTTTATTCGTTCTCCTCGAGAGAAATTGTAAATTGCAAATATTTTCATGAAATTCTACTTTCTGCACACACACCAAAATAAAAGATAAAGTAAAAGAGGAACATTGTCATTGTTTATATCGATTATTATGTTATTATTTTCCTGGTCTGGTCCACTTGAGATGTTTTCAGTGTAATTTCTTGCATTTGATACATTCATCTCGCGGGCCGGATCGGAGCCTTTGGTGGGCCAGTTTTGGCCCCCGGGCCGTATGTTTGACACCCCTGATTTAGAGCCTCAAAAAATGCCCCGTTTCAAATTCAGTTTTTTTTCTAAATACAACATTTGTAGGTACGACATAACTCCATATACCGACATAAATGCCGGTAATGCATCCAGTCATATAGATGGATGTGATTTTATTTTGACGTTTTGCTAGTGGAGGTCAGCATTGAGTCATGGAATGGGTCTGTATTGATTATTGTATTGACAATTTTTTTTATCAATTTGCAAACCACAGTCCCAAATGGTAATTGGTGATGTATCCGGTGAAGTATTCATCTCTAAGTAGTAATTCATTTATGTGTTTGACAAATGCTTTGTCATTTAAAAGTTATGTATTCAACCAAGTTTTGGTTTTTGACCCATTAATGTAACAAGTGCAGTGCATTCATCCTACTCTTATTGTCAATAGCTTATTCTGTGTAGAGTAAGATGAATCTCTGCGGGAATAGAATAAGTAATCTCCAGGTCCAGGGTACACTCCAGAGCCCCCAATTAAGAGCAATGTTCCAGAGCCATGTTGTAAGTATTGGATTTTAGGCATAAAAGCAAGTATTAGCTTTAATTGTCTTTTATCGCAGTGAATTTTCTTCAATGGATAGACTATGTTTTTTATTACAGAGTGACATACACACACACACACAGACTTTTTTTATTTATTACATTATATAAGCAATACAACAAAATTGATTTGTTCCGTGTGATATCTGAATTGAGTACATCGTTCTCTGCCATAGGAACAGTATTGAAATAGTTCATCGATTCAAGTCATTATAGAATCACATCAACACTCCCAGTCAGTCAGCTTTAAAAAAAAAAAAAAAATCCCACGTTACCATCCACTCTATAGTCGGATCTGACACCGCCAGTAGAAATTCTATTATCAGAAAATGGTCGGACCAGATATTTTAATAGAGTGCGGCTGCAGTAAAAGGCAACCCAAGCGCTGCTGAGTCGGATCTGCAGCCCATTAAACGCTCTTCTAACTAGTTACGCAGCCTGAGTTGACAGGAGTAAGCATTACTCGACTAATCACCTGGGGTTTTTTTTGTTTTTTTTTGAGGGTCCAGCCTCAAAGCGGGTTCGATGTCTACTGTGAGCCAGTCACTGTACGAAAGCAGTGTGTGTGTTGCGTCACACTGCCGTCAAGAGTTTTATCTTCCTAACACATTTTTTTTTGCATCAAACAAACAAAACGAGCATTTAGAAATGCCCCGATTAAAGTAAACAATTGTCCATGTGTGTAGTATATTCTATGTAAAATTTAAACAGTCAAGCATGGGCGGCGTTATTAAGGCTGCCCACTCAAATGCACACGCAGCCACAAAGGATTAAGGGATAGTGTTAAGTAGTTATTACTAAGTAATTACTTGTCTATCATCTGGAATGCATCTCTGTGCTACATTACATCACTGGCTTCTGATTATTTCTCAAAGCCAAACAGCGGCAAGAAAGCTTACGTTTGCGGAGCTGAGGGCAAGGAAAATTTAAAAAAAAAAACAAAAACGCTGCAGTTCCCTTTGAAAATACGGGGAGCAGAATGAACTGTGCTGCTTTTCAAGTCCTCCGATCTGAATGCTGCGTCTAGGACACGTGAAAAAGTCTTAAAAGTATACACCTCAAATCAGTTTGAGCTCAGTTAATACTTCGGTTCCTACATGATTTACCCAGGTTACAAAAA
Source organism: Gymnapogon annona (assembly GCA_029814585.1). NCBI lineage: Eukaryota > Metazoa > Chordata > Actinopteri > Kurtiformes > Apogonidae > Gymnapogon > Gymnapogon annona. Next base: position 8,027,835 of record JAPTHA010000017.1, on the reverse strand, counting down.
GGTGCTCATAGTACAAGTGTGGAAGGGATTGTCAAAGGGGTGAGGGTCCGATCGATCAATAGAATCACAAATGAACAAGACGGGAGGTGCGTGGAAACGCAAAACAATGCTCACTTTGATCAAACTCACTCCTCAGTCGTTGTGTGTCTTTATCTCCTCCATTATTCAAGTGTCACTCCGTTCAATCTTTTCACAGTGTAAAATGTAGGCAAGTTAAAGTGGAAGCATCAGGGGACTGAAGTGACATGAGGACTGTATGACAAAAAAAAAAAACAGAACACACACACACACACACACACACACACAAAACAAAGAGTCCACGTCGCCACAGATAGTCGACTGGCAGGCAGAAAAATGCCACTCAAAAAAAAAAAAAAAAACTTAAAATAAAATAGCATTGAAGCCTAGAGGCCGAACATAAGACGTCAAAAACAACATGGGTTCCTTTTCTCCCAGAGGTCCGCTCCCTTTACTGTTTCTGCTCTCACTTCCTGCTAGAGATCCCCGGGTTTCTGATTGCAGCCGTTGCAGACCCTGACCGGGTGGTCCCAGCCACGGGAGGGCACGGCGCGGCGCTCCTGCGAGCAGTCGTTGCACACGCCCTGACCGCAGGCGCGACAGTGGTGGATGGAGAGGCGAGGGGAGAACTCCTTCTGGCACTCGCGGCAGGAGTGGATGTCCTGATCCGGGACCCAGTACGTAGGCCGAGCCGCATCTTTCACCAGACCTGCAGGTGGAGGACGGAAAACAGAGCGTTTATGAAAACGCTACAGAAACATCAGTCTGTAGTGTTGTTGCCCCAAAGTACACGGACTGTATTTCCTTTCAGTCCTGACACTAAAGTAGAACCGTGGACAGTTCAGTTGCATTGAAACAAAAAAGGTTCATTTATTAATGTGTCTTCCCCTGCTTGTCTCAGAGACCATCCAGCATCATCAAGGTCCTTAATCTCGACTCATGAGTGACGTTTCACTCATTTCAACCTGAATTCACCTTTTTAATTCCAAAATATGAGCTGCTCACTGACACCCACTAAAGATCATTCTTAATAACTCTAATTTGACATTTTTAATCAAGGAACAATAATGTACTTTACTCTTTCTTCTTTTGTTTAAAGAGTACATTTGAAAATTCATGGATAAAAATAGTAATTACATTTTAGCATTTAACATTTCATCTCAGTTAAAATTAAATTATTAAACATTGTTTATTAAATTATTAAACATTGTTTATCAAAAGATACAATGGCAGTTATTTCAGTAATAACTAATGCTGCGTGAATCTTATCTTTGTTGGTGGTCTAATCATTCTTTTAACGTTGTACAGTCCTAAATAGCTAAAGTGACAGTTGAGAAATATAATTTATAAGCCTGTTTAAGTAGCTTCATTTCAATTCAAATTCTATCCATTTGGATTTAACATAATAAATTATAAACTAGTTTCACATTTGTTAAATTAAACACCGCATGTTTAATACAACAAGTAAAATATAGCAATATGTTTTATACACATTTGCTTATCATGAAGCCATCCAATCTGTTTCAAATTCATAGCAATCGTCTTTTTGTTTCAGTTATTCGTAAATGTGCGTCACGTTAAGTAAATAGTGCAGTTAAAAGTTTTATATGCCATTAAAACACATCAGCAGGACTAAATGTTACAAGCAATAGTTTCAATTAGACTGGCTCTTCCTTCGTACTTTTCTACTAATGTGCATTGAAGACATGCTCACCCAGAGGTATATCGATGGCACCAACCACAGCTCCTAAAGTGTTTTGAACGGCTTCACCGACCTTCCTGGCGATTAATGTGCCTCCTTCCTCCTCCAAGGCAGCGTCCAACAACTCTGCAACACGGACGGACCCACGCACCACGTCAATTACACCGTTACAACTCACTGCTGTAATATCTAAAACAGTCGAAACTAGTGCTGTGAAATGATCAGTTTTTAATCAGAGTAATATATATATATATATATATACTGTATATATAAATTATTTTTAATCTATAAAACCCATTACAGATGTATTTAAGTGCATGTTGGTTTTATATCTGGCTGTTTTTGTCACATACATTTACAGTGTGTCAGAGTCATACATTATGTACAAGCACATTTCAGTCTCGTCTTTCTCCGCATATCTATGCAAATTAAATCAGAGACACTGATTTGCATACCGGTTGGGATTCCCCTGTTGTGGAAGCATGCGTCGCAGACTCGAACGGGAGCGAGGCCCCAACCCCGCTCTGGGACTGGCCGCGTTTTTGCCGAGCAGGCGTCACAGAAGCCCTCTCCGCAGGCTCGGCAGTGGTGCTTTGTGTCGTTGGTCTGGAACTCTTGTGCGCATTTATGACATTTCTACAACGCACACAATAAAAATAGCACAGGATTCAGTCAGTTGTCATATTATATGCGAGTCCTAAATACTGGGCTAAAGGTCAACGGGATTCTATGTACACGTTGAAGTCACACGGACACTGAAGACGGTGTATTACTCCACTGCTGATCTGTAGTTTACACATATGGAGTACAATCCACCTGTGACTTTTATTTATTCTCCGGAAAAATAATTCAGGTTTTGTTACACACCATTATGAGCGAGTTGGGCGTCCAGTAGGCAGGAGCAATCTGGTCTGTGAGCCAGGACGTGACAGCTTTGGCAGGTTTAAAGCTCAGTTCAGACACCGACTGAGAGATGTATTTCACTCCGTCCAGTAACCTCTGGGCAGCGTTGTTGTTGTCTTTCAAAAAACCATCAGACTGGAAAAGAAAAAAGAAAACGAGGGGATAATTAGATGAAAAAAAGAAGCTCCCAATGAGAATTAGTGGTACATTGTATATTTTTGTTATACGGTTAATAGGGATGATAATGAACGCTAAGAACAGATAAGTACTCTAAATGGCTTACAGACCTTAGCATATATTGTATAGACGCTCTTCCACATGTGGTGTGATTTAAGTGACTTAACATCTCTATATTCCACTATTTTAACTGTGTGTCGTTGACATTTTAATACTAAATACTAGTTCTGTGGTCACATCACAAGCTCCAGCGACAGACATGACAACATTTATTTGCAGTCCTTGGACTTTTTAAATTGGTTTAAGTGGAGTTTCATTTGGGCACTTCCACTGGAACATTACCCCAGGCCAGATGTGCTGGATCTCTGTTCTGACCACTGTTTCCACTGGATCCTGGTTCCCGTACCAGTACTGCCTGCTTCTGTAGATCACTGCACAGTTGGGACACTCGATTACATACCTGGATGAAGAAACACAATGATCTCAGTTTCAGTCAGAGGCACACAGTGTCTTCTGTCTTTACTGCGTCTTTTATTAGTTTTGGGTTCAGTAACTCTGAATGAGCAAATGTTCACAATTAACAAAGTGGGTTGGTCACATAAATACAGATTTTTTTTTTCTCCTTGCAATAAGTGGTCATTGAATTATTTGTGCTTGTGAGGAAGCCATTTCCAAAAAGCTGCGCTCACCCAGACCAGGCGTAGATGGCCAGACCAAACCACGGTGAGTCAGACGAGGCGGTCGTTTTGGGTACCACTATAACCTCTTTCCCTCCCTCATAACACACCTAGAAGATTCAACACATGTTCAGAGTGTTGTGGAGCAGACGCCCCACAAACATGTGCATTACGCGTGCCGCTGTGGGTTTGGGATTCACCTTGCACGTGTAAATGCGGTTGTCGTATTGTGCAGAGTAGCGGCAGCGATGTTTGGCTTCGTGCTGCAGTGCTTCCTTTAGATGGTTCATGCTCCTCTTGCAGCCTGAGCTGAAAGTAGGAACACGAGACAAAAGGAGAGCTTGTGTTGTGGTTTGAAAATATCATACACAGAGTGGAACAAATAAATCTAATCTAATCTAGAGAATTAAAACTTGTTATAAATGATTATAGCTGAAATGTGATGCTGTAGCTGTTACAGTATGTATTAGCTGTATTAGCAGTTAGTCTAATAGAAAATAGTCTAAATGACAAAAAAAAAACATTCATTTATTTATTTTCTAATAGACTTTTTAGTATATTACAGTTCTTTTTCACAAATTCCCATTTCCAAGTTCAAATCAAACTGTCAGTGGAATGTCTTCCTGAACAGCTCAGTGCAGAATATAAGCTCATAATATAACGTTCAAGAAATAACTGTCAGTGGAATGTCTTCCTGAACAGCTCAGTGCAGAATATAAGCTCATAATATAAGATAACGTTCAAGAATATATTGAATATCAAAAGACAAGTTCAGCTATTTTACACATTGAAATGGATTATTACTAATACAGGCATGCATAAGATAAAAACAAACGGCATCAATCAATCAAATGTTATTTATATAGTGTCATATCATTACAAAAATTATCTCATACACGCAAGCATGAGATAATTACTGCGCGCATTAATATAGTTTGCACTGTCAATTATTCAGTAGCAAAGTACCACATGCAGCGCTACCTTAATTCAGACACATACCCACAGCTGAGACAGATGCAGGAGCAGGTGAAATACTCATCTGGAAAGAAAGAGTTGCTAGTCATGTGCTCATCAGGTATGTCCCCATTGAAGCGCTCACTCAAGGCCTGATGGGAGGAGGAGGAGGAGGAGGAGAAACGGAATTAGGAAGAACTAAACATGTTCAGCATCAGTCATCATGTCCTGACAGCGGTGGTCTCACATGCATGACGCGTCAACACAAAATATGTTAGAGAAATCGATGGACCTGCAGAGCCTTGTAGATGACACTGGCAGAACGCGGGGAACGGGTGGTGTTGTTATCCAGCTGTTGCTCCAGGCTGCGCAGCAAACCACTAAAGTCGGTGGGAGGGTTGTAGGTGCGAGTTCCACGATACTGGATAGAGCTGAAGGCCTCTGGAAACAGACCCAGCTTTCTGAAACGCTCCTGAAGCAGACGATCGACTGATTCTGATGGCTTGTCTAGAAGGCATATAAGAGCAGAGGCAGACAGGGACACGGTGAGACAATAACAGCTGGATATTTAACCCTTTCATGCAAAAACTGTTAGTAAAGTCGCAGTATTTTTGACATCAAACACATTCCATCTGATTTCTTCATGATGATGTCTTATTTCCATGATGATGATTTCATGCAGCTTTTTCCCTTTCGGGGGTCGCCACAGCAAATCAAATTCTCAAATTTTGATTTTGGAAGAAGTTTTACGTCAGCTGCCCTTCCTGACACAACCTACTGGACGCCCATCCCGGGAATCGAACCTGGGTCCCCTATACACCAGCCCTGTGCCTTACCAACTGAGCTATCCAGCTGGGTCGATGTCTTATTTCCATAAAGCCCATTATTCATTGTTATGATACAATGCATCACCAGTTTAACATGTAATGGTATTTACTTTTCATGCATAAACGCATCCATTAACCTCTTGATAGAAAGAGCGCAAATCACTGCTTTAAGAAAACCTGCTATTTCAATGTAAAATCTAATGGCCCTCATTGATTATGTTCTAGAAATTGCCAGTCACTGAGACAGAATGACAAATATATCTACATGGATTTAATTGAACAAACTGTTTCCTACAATGTAGATTATTGAATCATTTCTTTGTAACTGCGTCTTTTAAATTAATTTAACAATAAAACAGGATAAGACTATTTATCCTCCAGCAGCTTTAAGTAAAGTGAGACAAACAAATATTAGAAACCGCAGTAAGCGTATGGGTCATTACTGCAAATAATGGTGCTTTAATTGAAGACTATATAATTGTCTCCTGCAGTCATATAATCATGCATGACAGGGTTAAACAATAGTATATGACAGTTCTGTTATGTTCATGTACCTGATCCTAGCAGTTTGGTGTGGACGGTCTCATGAAAGATGATCACTGCAGGGCCTAAAGTGGACAGTGGTACGTCAAGACCACAGCGGGTTGTAGTCGCCTTCAGCTCCTTGGTGAAGTGCTTCAGGTAGGCGTCTGAAGCATCTCCGAGGAACTTAAAGAGATCGTCGTGCAGTCGGTCGGCATGAGTTCGATAGATGATGATGTCAGAGATAGCCAGGACCTTGAGGAGCAAACGGGTTCTCTGACCCTGGTTACCACCTGATAAGTGAATAGTGTGTCAGCGAGCGACCATCATCTGTGTGTTAACTTTGAAATATGGCAACAAATGCAATACTACTCATTCCATACCAGCTCCAAGCAGGCCTTCTGTGTCAATGATAACCACCCGGTGCACGGGGTCCATAGCTGCCCAAACACCCACAGTACATGACTCTTGAGTGGGGGAGGTCTTGAAAACCTCTCGTCCGAGGAAAAAAGTGTGGTTAAGGGTATGCGACTTGCCCTCTCCGGTGTTGCCAAAGATGGAGACCACTTTGAGGAGCTCATCTGGTCTGCAACCCAGTCTGCAGACAAAGTCCTCCTCATCTTTGACCTGAGAATTCACCACAATAGAATAATTCAGATGAAACAAAAACACACTGCTTGGACATAATGTTCCCAAAATATGAAAAAAAAAAAAATCGCATCCAGCACTCACTTGCATCTCCTCTTTCTCATCCACGACGAGGAAGCTGCACACTTTCTCCAACTCATCTTTCAGGAACTCCATCTCTGACTCCCCAGCACTCACGCTGTTTTCTTGTGGTGCTTTAGCAGGAGGGTAAGGTGTCAGGGGGTGCTTTCGTTTGTTGACCCCCCCGTGGGTGCGTTTCTGGCAGTCCAAACACAAGTTGATCTTACAACCCTGGCAGCGTACCACCGCCCTCAGTCGCCCTCCGTTGACAGAGCAGCTGCTGTCACCTTTACACGAGTCGCAGAAAGGAACGTGGCCTGGCGCAATCCGAACCCGGTCGTGATTCCTCATTCTCTCCTGGCGATGGAGCTCCAGTTCACAGCGGACACACTGTAAACTGCCGCATTCGTCGCACTCGAACGCGGCTTCATCCGAACCCCCACAGGCGTAGCTCTCCTGGCACACTAGCACCGTGTTCATCCCTTTATCTACAGCTGGACCTTGACCACTCATGTCCAATTTTGACAACTTTTATCAATCGCACGCTTATATTTGGAGTGCGACGCAAAAAAAAAAAACAACACAGCGGAAGGCACCGAGTTATGGCACCATTAAGTAAATATCTCCAGTCCAATATGAGGTATATTTCTAGTTTTAAAGCCACTTTATTAGTGAATAATACTCTTTAAAATACCCGTCAACTGTTAAGATGGCTATTTCTGTTCGGTCGTCAACTGCGACGTCGTGTTCGTAATATAGCAAAGTAAAGGCAGGAACTTTTTTAACATATGTGTCCAAACGTGTAATTACTTTTAGGGTTTGGCACAGCAGTTTTGCTAGCTATCATTAGCTGCCCCGAATCCCTTAAAAAAAAGTTACAGCTCAGCTAACAATGCCAAGTCGTTTAAAGGTGTCCAGATATATATGTTCACTGACAATTCAATAACATCCCAAGCATCGTATACATTGTCTGTCGCCGGCATACACGCAAACACACATACACACACACAACCTTCACTTCAGCCGACTGACCTAGCAGTGATGACCAGTCCGACGGACGACGACTAAACTCCTTAAACTGCTGCCTCGACACAGTCTAAAACTGAACACGTACACTGTCTAACACCATCCCGCCTCCTGCCACATACGGCTAACAGTCAGGGGAAAGTTAGCTAGCTCTGCTATTTAGTGTCAGACCCTGTAGATGTTGTTGCTTTTACATCAGCTGATCGGCTTGTTTTTATCCAGAGTTCAAAAGTCGTGAGAACCCAATGCCTTCTGGGAAATGAAGTATTCCCGAGCTCTGTTGATACCGGGCAAAAGTCGGCGCTTCTCCCAACTGTCACCCACTCTGTACATTTAAATGTATAGAGTGTAGACTTATACAGCTCAAACAATTTCAATTGTTCACTTATAAAAGGTTTGCTACTTAAATAAATCGAGGACAAACGACGATGGACCGTCATGCTTTGCACCTTCCAGCTGCTTTTAGGGTACGCTTGAAATAAAAAACCGGCGTACCGCTACGACTAAACACTTAGACGGAGACAGTACTCGAAAACAATGTACTCCTTTCATGTCAATCATATGACATATAACTGTTATATGCGCCATTATTTGACATATCAGTAATTTGGGGTTGTGGTGGATTGCTCTCTCGTTATGCGTTACTTTTATTTCAGGTCACAAACTCACACGAGACGTCCCGGTGTTAAAAAAAGGCGTCTCTTTTGAGATGCTTGAACTGTAATTCATTTGTCACTTGTTGTTAAACTCGGAATGTCATTCTGATCTAAATTGACCCAATAACTGGAATCGCTCATTTAATTGGACGTTTTAAATACGTGCAGATGTTTTGATTTCACACTCGCTTCATCGGAAAGTGACGATTTATACTATCGTGTGCTGCTGACCTTGCCCGTCCACATAGATTCATGATAATGTTAGCCGAATGCTAACCTGTCCTCGTAGTTAGAGAACGGACATTCCTCATACTCGCATCACCTCGTCTTTCTTTTTTTTTAGCCCCGATTTTTGCGTTTACGATGGAAGATGAAGCATTCACTGACATTAACGGTAAAGCCATATCTCTGGACTGTCAGGATCACTCCAGTTTTTGCAGAGAGTTCACTGTTAGCTCTCCTAAAGTGTCCATCGGTAAGGTGATGGTGTACACCTGCTCTGTGTGGCTTGTAGCCTACTCCGTGTTTTTCTTCACTCAGGTAAGAGAACAGTCACTCTTAATGTTACAACAACCCTTAGGACCCTTGCCACTGATGTGTGGTATTTTCACTGTTTATAGTACTGTTTACACTGAGGTATAGTGTTTTCACTGTTTGTAGTGCTGTTTA
>JAPTHA010000017.1:7951779-7983279 GCA_029814585.1 Gymnapogon annona | reverse complement strand
TACTATAAACAGTGGAAACCCCCCCCCCCCCCCCAAAAAAAAATGTAAATACCCTATATCACAAAGCTATGTCGTTAATCACAAAGTTATGTCGAACAATTGTTAAAGTCATGTCTAATAGTTATTTGTCTTCACCTTGTTGCTATAACTAGGTATGGGAGTACACCACCGACATTGACATCACTGTCAATAAGCCCATCTCCATTGTGTTGACGCAGTTCCACTTCTTACTGCTGCTCCAAGATCGAGTCAAAGCCATCTGCACTCTGAACGGACAGGTGGTCTACGAGGATGTGTTTCCAGATAAATTTGGCTTGCTTAAGAGAATGATCAAAGACCCAGCCGGCGGGTTGGTCTGGATCTATACTGAGCGAGCTGTCTTCCGGTATCACATCCAGCGAGAGGCCAGAGACGTGTGGCAGATGTACATGAGCATGAGTAAATTTGATCTGGCCAAAGAATACTGCCGTGACCGACCGGAGTGCATGGACATGGTGCTGGCCAAGGAGGCAGAGCACTGCTTCCAGAATAAGCGATACCTGGAGAGTGCCAAGTGCTATGCGTTAACACAGAACTACTTTGAAGAGATCGCACTCAAATTTATCGAGGCCAAGCAAGAGGAAGCCCTGAAGGAGTTCTTATTGAAGAAATTAAATAATCTGAAACCAAATGAGAGAACCCAGATCACCTTGCTGGTCACCTGGCTAGCAGAGCTCTACTTGAACCGCCTGGGGCAGTTGGAGAGCGATGGCAACACCCTCATCTTCCAAGAGACCCGCGACGAGTTCCGTCAGTTCCTTAACAGCTCCAAGAACAAAGAGTGCCTGTACAACAATCGCAGCACCATCTACGACCTACTGGCCAGCCATGGCAATGTGGACGACATGGTTTACTTCTCGGTGGTCATGCAGGACTATGAGAGGGTGATATCCCACTACTGCCAACACGACGACTATAGTGCCGCTCTGGATGTGCTCTCTAAGCACTGTGACGAGAAGGTTTTCTACAAGTTTTCTCCCGTGCTCATGCAGCATATTCCCAAAAAAGTGGTAGACGCCTGGATTCAAATGGGCAAGCGGCTGGACCCAAAGAAGCTCATCCCAGCTCTGATGAACTACAGCCAGATGGGGAGCACACAGCAGATCAGCGAAACCATCCGGTACATGGAGTTCTGTGTGTACGAGCTCAATGTGACAGAGGAGGCCATTCACAACTATCTGCTATCACTTTATGCAAAATATAAGCCAGACTCTCTGCTCTGGTATCTAGAGCAGGCAGGCACACATGCCTCAGAGATCCACTATGACCTGAAGTACGCCCTCAGGCTTTGTTCAGAACATGGCTACCTCCGTGCCTGCGTACTGGTTTATAAGATTATGGAGCTGTATGAAGAAGCAGTAGATCTTGCTCTACAAGTAAGTTTACTGTGTTTTTAAGTCAGTATGGTATATGTATAAACGGTATTAAATCCCAAAATATAGTGTGCGTGTGGCGTCCATGCTCATGTACTGACATCATATTTAGGCAGATTTTCAATGCAGTGTGTTAAATGTCGGTGTTGTTTTTAATTGTCCTCAGGTTGATGTAGACTTGGCCAAGTCGTGTGCAGATCTGCCAGAGGACGACGAGGAGCTTAGGAAAAAACTCTGGCTGAAGATTGCCCGGCATGTAGTGCAGGAAGAAAAAGATGTTAAGAAAGCCATGAACTGTCTGTCCAGCTGTAACCTCCTCAAGATAGAAGACATCCTACCTTTCTTCCCCGACTTTGTCACCATTGACCACTTTAAGGTCTGTTTAATTTTCTTCGCCAGTTTGTTTTTATACATAGGAAACATACTTAATATTGACTAATCTGGGAAAATACATTGAACTAAACAGATATTAAAGATATAAGAATGTATGTATACATCACATAGTGAATTTGTAGCAAATTTCAGCTCTTTGGAGGTGTTATTCATGTGACATAAGTGTAGTTGATAAGTGTTTTCATATTTAATCATAGTAAACATTCAAGGTTTCTTTGGGTACATTTATTTTGCAATCATGAAATACAGGGATTACAGAATCTTTTAAAAAAATGTTATAACAGTGATAATGTTTCAAAAGGCAAAGCATAGGAATGTTCTTGAAAAATGTATATTTCACATCAGTTTACTTGGTCCTTATGGATTTTCAGGAAGCCATCTGCAGCTCCCTGGAAGAATACAACCAACACATTGAGGAGCTGAAGCAGGAAATGGAGGAGGCCACCGAGAGCGCCAAACGCATCAGAGAAGACATCCAGGAAATGAGGAACAAATACGGGGTGGTGGACTCTCAGGAGAAGTGTGCTGCTTGTGACTTCCCCCTACTCAACAGGCCCTTCTATCTGTTCCTGTGTGGACACATGTTCCACTACGACTGCTTGTTTCAGGTGCAGACAGTAGCTGTAGTCTTTGCTTTTCTTTCATTCAGTGCCACGAAGACAGGTGATACAGTTAAAGTCACAGTAACCTTAATTTCCTTCTGTCTTGTAGGAAGTGACCCCTCACCTCTCAGTGTACAAACAGACTCGCCTGGAGGAGCTGCAGAAAAAGCTGGCTGCAGCAACGCAGTCCTCAAAGTCCAGGCACCGCCCAACTCTAAAGGACGACGGAGACTCTTCCAGCCTGGGAAAGGGAAATGCAGGCACAAGCCGAGAGCAAATCAAATCAGACATTGATGATATCATTGCATCCGAATGTGTGTACTGTGGAGAACTAATAATCAAGTCCATTGACAAACCGTTTATTGATCCACAGAAATTTGAGGAAGAGAAATCCAGCTGGCTCTGAATGACATCAAGTTTCTCAATACACTAATAATGGCCACCATATATACTGTATGTTTATAAAAGCGCATCTCCCATAGGACTGAGCTGTTAAATGATGACAGATGTTCACCCGATTGCCGGATGGTTGTGCCTACTGCTGAAACTATTGCACCCGCTTCAGCTGTTCCCTTCAGGGGTCACTGAACATAAAGCTTATTGGAATACATTTAGGTTGTATTACGTAAGCATTGGCATTGCAAGCAGTGATTCAAGAGGATGTGCTGATGTAAAATAATGCCGTGGTGTTGTACATGTGCCTGAACATCAGATTATGACAAGAAATGATTTGAAGACTTTTCATCACTAATCAATTAGCTGTATTGGGTTTTGCACTTGTTTGGTCCATGCAAACAAAACCTGCACTAAGACATCATCAGTGTCTCCTAGTTCAGTTAAGCATTTTTGCTTTGTAGCTCTGTGATATCTGATAAACTGCCAAGATCAGCACTTTTATTTGAGATTTACGTTGTTTTGGATTAAGCTATGGCACATTAAAGCTTTTCATTTCTAACTGGTCTAATTGTTGCTTACTGTGATTAATACATTGTAATAAAAGGTGTGTTACTGAATGATACTAAACCAAATAACTGCTTGTCTGGTGGCCATCTCATCTAGAGGCAACTCCTGTGCAACAACTTGCCTGCATATCTGACAATTAAAAGCTATATAATAATCATATTGTGATTATATTATTGTAACCCTTATAACTATTTCCTTTATTTGAAGTAACAATTAAAATAGCACTGAGATGATAAACTGGATAGACCACACGCATGTTTATATGGATAAAAGTTGAGAATAGTCATGTAATTTGTATCATCAGTCCTTGAAAGGTCATAGAAAAGTTTTGGATATTCCTTATAAGGTCTTCTTGTTTGCTGTGTCACATTATTGTTAGAAAATAATTGCAAAAAATATGATAGATGTTATCTGTACTTTAATTTTGAGATTGACTACCATTTCTAAATGAAAATATTTATAATAGTCATATTTTCTCGTGTCCTGCCTCACTACCCTAAACGGAGTTCCCTTCGGATGACGTCAGACGTCGCTCGGTAATCTTCGCAGTGACCAGACACTGATAATCGACATCGGAATTATATCGATAGATATATAGTCATTCTTTATACGTGTTCCTCTTGGCTATAGGTTGTAAATATGTTCCTTATTGCACCAATGAGATATAAATGTTGTTATTCTGCCCAAGTTTGGTCACCAGAGTTAACAGCGACGAGTGTCGGGCTATCTGGGGTTGATTAACTGGCCTGCTCCTTGCTGTAACCTCGCCATGGCGTCGTGTCTCTGCTCTCTCAGTAACAGAAAGTGGCCGCCTCTCTGCTGTTGCTGCCGACTCAAAGCTCACAGACTCGCTCGGCGCCTCAAACCGCCATTTTGGAGTCAGAGAACCGTGAGTCGGCAGCAGCGACGAGAGAGACGAAAAGGGGGGACACGGGGTCGAGGTGAGAGACTCCTTGGTGGTTGTTATGGCGAAGGAGCAATGGGGGAAGATGGCCGGGAGGGAGAAAGAATTAAAACATGGGGATCATTCGTTCACCAGGCAACCGAGTCCCCGCTCGTGTCTGCGGCGAGAATACGAGAGGCGCGGGCGGAGGGCCTTGCTGTCGCGACTAAGCAGCTAAAGCAATGCTATTTATCCAAAATCATATCTTAATACATTGTTTAGGCTGGGAGGTGGTGGCCTTAAAGAGACAGAGCCGATTTGAATACTTCATATTAATGGTGCGAGAGGACGTCTGTGTCAAAACGCCCCAGTAATTGATAAGCTAACGTTATTGATGAAAAGCTACATAGGCGAGATAGCCCAACGGATGGTATTTCCAAAACACAGGCTTATTGTCAGGGGAAAGCAACTTTAAATTGGTAGTTAAAATGTTATCTTTCCTTACGTAAATCAGTAAACTGTCATTGTGTGCATACCCGCACCTTGACCCTTTTCTATCCTTGATCTGAGACAGTGCTAGCAATGTACACAGCACAGCTGCTAACGGTCATTAGCTTCCCAAGCTACAGCGAGACGTTTCAATCAAGGTTAGCGTTAGCGGCTCCTGCTAGCTTAGAGTGGCTAGCTAGCTAGCCAATCGTCACAACACGATGTAAGTGAAACGTGATTATGGTTTCATAAAAACGACTTTTATATTATGAAAAAAATCCCAGACTCGGGCAGATTGTCATCCTCTCTCATATGTGGACTCGCTAACCAATATAAATACGATAGTTAATTACCAAGGACAACTGATAGAAGTTTAGCTACTGTCTTGTCACTGTCAAAATAATCACATACGATCCACTAAATAAAATGGTTTTGCAATTATATTCATTCTTGATCAAACTGCATGCATATGACTATTAAATCCCATCACCTATATACATTCAATTCGCAGTTTATATAAACGATTACAATTACTTGCAAACATGTATTTACAGGTATGATGCTAAAACGCTGTTTTCAATCAAAGAAAGGGAACACTTAAGAGACACCTATTCAACCAATTTATGTTGTTAATAAAATAAAAAGGTACAATAAAATAAGTACCAACATAAGACAGGTCATGTACATTCAAGCCAACAGTATAATATGAAACCCTCGATACATAAAACCACAACGTGAACAATCTTATGTCACCAAAACAAAAACTTCCTCATTGTTTGGACATTAAGTTTCATTGTGGTCATCTTCTTTTCTAGAATAATTCACCTTTGTGTCACTGGTAGTCTTGGGCCAAGGATAATGACACCCCATTCTGACAAGGTATATCCATTGTTTTACTGTGTACAAATGAATCGGATGCTCTTGCAGTGTTCCTCCTAACACACACAGCAGCCACGTACATGGATATATCTCATTAACAATTTAAACATCTAGGTTGTTTGAACATCTACATGGCCCAATTTTAACTAAGCCTAACCTCCTCTCCTTTCTACCTTTTACCAATCAGTAAGCAACTACCCTGCGGGGTAGAGGTGTCTGTGCCATATGGCGTCAGGGCAGGGTGGCCGGCAGGAGGTTGGGTCATCGGGGAGCTCTGGCCTGGCCAAACCTCTCTACCTGCAGCGCCTAGAAAGGTCCCTGAAGCTAGACAGCTTCTTGCGACAAACAGCAAACATCTTCAATAAAGACATAACCAGGTACAGCTTGCATACGTTCCTCATACACATATCGGAAATGTCATTGTCAGTTTAAAAGAAAGCATATGAAGGATGGTGTCAGCTGTTTTTATGTTTTCATTTTGCAGCGATGATAGTGATGACAGTGACTGCGCACTGGGGACAGGGCTGTCCCTTGATTCCTCAAGTCAACACACAGCATTGACAATAAAAAGTGAGCCATGTGACCAGGGGGATGTTTTGACGGAGGGTAAGCCCCTCAACGGAGTCCTGCTACAAAGTAAAGGTGAGATGCATCCATCGGTGCATTACTGATATAGGCAGGCCTTACCGTTGACACATTTGTCATGTCCTCCGGGAATACTTTTCTTATTCCACACATGTTATATTTAGTCATCTTCTCCATGCAGTTAGTAACTGCGTCATGGAAAATACAGTTCACTCGAGGCCTGCATGAACTCTTTAATGTGTTGAGTATAGTGACGACGCCATGGTTAGTTTAGTGTTGTAATGGAACATGTATATTATTCCATATGTACGGTAAGTATGTCAACATAGGTAGTAGCTCTATAACTAATATGAAGTACAAAAATGTGGAGTAATATACATTTTTCAGTGGTGATGGCAAGGATTCTACCCTATATTTGCTTTAGGCTTTGTCTGACCAAAGAGTGATGAAATAGAACATGTGTAAAAAAAAAAAGAAAAAGAAAGTCTGAAAAATAATGTTGTGATTTATTGCCTTGTAGGTGGTCTTTTGCATTATGTTGTGTATGCATTTCCATAGGTCAATAATGATGAAAATGCAGTTTATCATTCATCACTAACTCATACACAATATTTTTTCTAACTTTCAGACCTAAAGACAGATAAAACGAGTCTCTACAATTTCAGCAAGTTGAAAAAAAATAGGAAATGGCTGAAGGTATTTTCCAGACACACACATTAGTGTTCCACTTTCCCTGTCTACCTTATTCCTTGTATTTATCTCTACTCTCAGTTTGTTTTAGTCACGTCTATTGTTCCTCTCCTGCAGAGTATCCTATTAAGTGACGACACCACAGACTCTGACACAGACTCAGATGATTCTGACTTTAGCTTGTCACGGGAAGAGTTGCATGACATGCTGAGGTTACACCGTTACATCAGACAGCATCAGCGCAAGTTCCACTCTGACAATGAGGTATAAATGTACACACACAAAAGCCTATTCAGTAGTAATAATGGCCTAAAATTCTAGCTGTACATTTCTGAAGCAATTTTTTTCTTTTGCTGCCTATTCTTTGTAGCTTCATCAGTATCAGTACTACAGCACTGGACTCCTATCCACTCACGACCCTTTCTATGAACAACAGCGCCATCTACTGGGCCCAAAGAAGAAGAAAATCAAAGATGAGAAGAAATTCAAGGGTAAAAAAAACCCCATAAAACAAATGAATGTGATCATAACTGGAATAAGATGAGTATATTTTAAATTCATAGTTTTAATGGATTTAACTGTTGTCTTTTTAGCCAAGCTGAAGAAGGTAAAGAAGAAGAAGAAACGGGGAGAGGGAGAGTTTCTGGATGAAGGAAGACCTTATATCACCAAGATCTTTGCTAAGTTCTCCCATGATGCTCCACTGCCCGTGGTGAAGAAAAAACATTTGACTATTGAACAGCTGAATGCACGGCGACGCAAAGTCTGGCTTACCATTGCCAAAAAAGAGATTCCTAAGGTTTGTACGAGGATAATGAATGGATTAATGCTCATAGCAATGTTTCTATGGGATGCACAGATTGAATGTTTTTTTTTTTCTGTTTTGCAGACTTTTAAGCAGAAAACCTCTGCTAAAAATCTAGTATTGACAAATGCCAAAAAGGTAAGTCAGATGCATTTACCTTCATTAAACTTTTAAAAGCTTTATCTTAAAACACTGTCATCTACATTTCTGCATATTCAGTGTATTAATCCCTTAATCCTTTATCCTGTTTTTCTTTTTTTTTTTTGGTCCTTTGCTCAGCTGGCTCATCAGTGCATGCGAGAGGTTCGGCGTGCTGCTATACAGGCCCAAAAGAACTGTAAGGAGACACTACCCCGGGCACGCCGACTCACAAAGGAGATGATGCTTTATTGGAAAAAATATGACAAAGTGGAAAAAGAGCATCGAAAGAGAGCAGAGAAGGAGGCCCTGGAGCAGCGTAAACTTGACGAGGAAATGAGAGAGGTAGTACTTCAGTTGACTTGACCAGACCTTTCTGATTTACATTTTCATAACTTGAAAGTAAATCCCAAATGACAACTTCCTGTAACGTAGGATATATTATGTCTCGGTCAGCTTGATTGATGACGTAATATTCCACTGTCCCTCACAGGCGAAGCGCCAACAGCGTAAACTGAATTTCCTCATCACTCAAACAGAGCTGTATGCTCATTTCATGAGTGGTAAAGCCAGCGTCGGGGGTCCGGGTGGAGATGCAGCACAGGAGGAAATTCTTAGAAAGCTCGAGGACACCGGTGCCCAGAGACAGATTGATATTGGAGGTGGTGTCATGGTCAATATGGGACAAGAAGATTATGGTATGAAGAGTTCAGTTACACAGTTCAATGCTTCTCAGTCTCTGTTTTCTTCAAATATTTATTATTATTTAGAATATGAAGGTGATGAATGACTCACTGTTTCTTCCAGCTGAGTAGTTTTTAATTATGACACTTCAAACTTCATGGTGTGCTATCGATTAAGGAAAACACTGTTGTATTGCTTTTGTATTGTGGGAAACATTTTTCAAATTTTGCGTGGTTGTGCACTGACTGACTGTAAACAATTTCAGATAGTGAATACTACAAGTCCCAGGCCCTCAGGAATGCGAAAGAAGCATACCAGATTCACCAAGATCGGGTAAGTTGATGCACGCACACATAAAAGGTTTTTTAATTGGAGTCTGCCTCCGTGCTAACCACAGTCCCTCTCACTTTAGACACGGATGTTTGATGAGGAGGCTAAGGACAGTCGTAGCGCGTCTTTGCATGCAGCGGGCGGGCCATCCTTAGCTGCCATGTCTGGGTTCGGAGAGAGCTATAGCTTGTCCAACCCATCCATCCAGGCAGGTGAAGACATTCCTCAGCCCACAATCTTTAATGGCAAACTGAAGGGGTACCAACTCAAAGGCATGAACTGGCTGGCCAACCTCTATGAACAGGTACGTGCAGTTCTCACCGGCCACAGCTGTAGTAGCTTGAAGAGTTTAGTCAGGGTCTCTGCTGGTCCTTTGCGTAGCCCAGAAAAGCTGAAAGTTGATTGAATTATGAAGTTAATGTTACTTTTGCGGGGCGGCCATGGCTCAGATGGTAGAGTAGGTCGTCTGGTAACTGAATGGTTGGCGGTTTGCTTCCCGCTCTCCCCTGATCATGTACTGTGGTGTCCTTGGGCAAGACACTTCACCCACCTTGCCCATCCCTGTATGAATGTGTGTGAATGATGACCCTGTGATGAACTGGCGACTTGTATGGGGTCCCCCCCCTGCCTCCGCCCTTGAGTATCTGGGATAGGCTTCAGTGACCCTTGCAACCCTGCAAAGGATAAAGTGGGTTTGGAAGATAAATGAATGATATTACTTTTGCATTAATGTCAAAGTCTTGGTTTTTAATGTGTTGTGGGGGAAAATTATATTTGTTGTGCAGCAACAAATATAGTAGAGTTGTTATTTGATATTCTCAGTGCTAGAGTGACCATTATTTTATAGTGAAAATAAAACATTTGATGCACATTGTTGTTCTAAGCAGTTAATACATATATAATAAAAAGGCCAAAGAAAACTGATGTTCATCGATGTTGGTTGCTGTGTCTGTCATTAACCTGCTTTGTGCTGTTTGTCACAGGGAATCAATGGAATCCTGGCTGACGAAATGGGACTAGGGAAGACGGTTCAGAGTATTGCACTGCTGGCACATTTGGCAGAGGTGAGATACGGCAGTTCACACGGGTTCGTTTTCCTCACACACTCAAGAGCTTAGTGGAACATTCAATTGTTTCTATTGTTAGCGACTCATAAAAATAGACATAGAAATCCATGTATTTGTGCACCTGCATACTTTAAAGAGTCCCTCGGTTCTGGCTGCGGTATTTGCAGCTGTTTTAATATTGGATTGAATGAGCTGTGGAACTTTTATTGGCGTGAACATCTGATTAGATGGATGTTTTGGTGTCACAACGTCCAAAGGAGACAAAGGGGAACTCGGTGGAAACGTTAGCATTTCAGTTTTGACTCGTCGTCGCCAGGAATGCTCACGCCAGGCTTCCTGTTACCGTGTGTTCTCACACTTCTGTCGAATGAACACCTGTTGTGGTGACTGACAGTGTATTCTCATCTGTGTCCCTGTGTAGAGAGACAACATCTGGGGTCCATTCCTAATCATCTCTCCTGCGTCCACACTTAACAACTGGCATCAGGAGTTCACCCGCTTTGTCCCCAAATTCAAGGTGAGACGCCGCCGAGAGAGCATGACAACGGAAGCATCTGCAAATATACGTCTGCAGGAAAATTTGGCACGCTCTTATGTTTTTCTTCTCTCGAGGCTGTTCACAAAGCCATGCTGCTTCTGTGAGAAATGCTACTGATGTCTGTGATACAGTATTCAGAGACGCAAACATACAGTATCTACAGCTGTTCATTAGAGGGCAGTATTGTAGCACGTACGTGTGAACTCACGGCCGCAGTGTTCCATGGAGCAGCTGCCCTTAAATGCGTCTTAACCCCTCCGTCTTGTAAACTAACAGCGATCTATCAAACACATCAGTGTTTGGGCTACAGTTGTGTACAGACACACACACACACATTGATGCATCAAACACTGCGGTTCTCAACACTCAACTATGGCCACTTTCTCAGCTCATTTTAAAATAAATCATTTCCAGTGTATTTTGCTAATGAGGTGTGAAAAGAACCTATTACACAATTTGAAGATAAGCTTCCTGAACACTTAGAACAAGTCTGACTGAAAACAATGGAGTATCAGTGTGTGGTGAGAGATGTAATAATGTGTAAATTTTTTCACGTTCTACATCAACAAGTCCAGAAGTGAGTAACGTTTCAAACATGGTGTTATGCTGAAGTCTTTCCATTCCTGCATCATGCTTTTCGCTTACTTGTTTATTGCGAATGTTCATGGATAGAATTATTTAGGCTTACAGCCTTTTATTGTCCCATTCATCAGGTGTTGCCGTACTGGGGTAATCCCCATGATCGCAAGGTGATTAGGAAGTTTTGGAGTCAGGTAAGTAAGAGACGAAATGATGATAAAGACGTGGTTCTGTTAAAACGACGCGTCCTGCGTTCTCCTGCTGTAACTAATGTTCCCTTTTTTATATTTGTATTCAGAAAACCCTTTACACACAAAATGCACCATTCCACGTGGTGATCACTAGTTACCAGCTAGTGGTCCAGGATGTCAAGTACTTCCAGAGGGTGAAGTGGCAATACATGGTTCTGGATGAAGCCCAGGCACTGAAAAGCAGCACCAGGTATGGCATTAATGGAAGTGAACTTTCAACGTGCACTCCCTATGTGTATATATGGCAGACTCTCTGTGAAAAGCGTCTGAACACATGTCAATGACAAACTGCACTGTTGAAGGATTTTGCAGTGCCATTAGAATGTTATTGCATATTTCAAACCTATTCACTCTGAACGGAATCCACAAAACTGACCGTCTTCCTTAGTTTTCATCGCCCTCTAAATTACCTTTTCCCTTCCCAGTAACATGAAACGTATGAAAAATGTAATTGTTAATTTAATTATTTTCACCTGCCTCCTCCTGTTGTATGTCCAAATACAGGTTGTGTAAACGTCAGATGAAACAGATGCTCCAAATCTTTCCACAGTCCTCTGAAAATATGCTTCAGTCTTAATGAGAAACATAAATATGGATACACTGTGCTGACAGTTTGATTAATTGGTGTAATTAGATCAAGTTATTTTATACAGTATTCATGTTAAGGTCATGTAGTTATTACCCCAAGTACACACTGCATGTCTTTGTTGTGTGTGTTTTCAGTGTTCGGTGGAAAATCCTCCTACAGTTCCAGTGTCGAAACAGGCTGTTACTCACTGGGACTCCCATTCAGAACACAATGGCTGAGGTGAGCTCTGTGTGTGTGTGTGCGTGTGTGTGCGTGCGTGTGTGTGTGTGTGCGCACGCATGCACCAGTGTTTATCTGTATTAGTGTGGAACAACTTTGTCAGAGCTGTTGACAACGGTATGTTATTCCTGCCTCTCAGTTGTGGGCTCTGCTCCACTTCATCATGCCTACGTTGTTTGATTCCCATGAAGAGTTTAACGAGTGGTTCTCCAAGGACATCGAGAGCCACGCTGAAAATAAGTCCGCCATCGACGAGAGTGAGTAGCAAAGGTTGCCGTAGTACACTTAAAACCTGAGCAGAAGTTTTTATTTCTACTTCTCCAGTGTGATGATGGCAGATGCTATTCTCCTGTTCAGACCAATACAGATATTTACATGCAAAGTGTTCTACTTCTGTGTAGAAACTCAGGTTTATGAGGATTTGTACGCATGGGGAAAGCAAAATGATCTCACACTCCAATTTGAACACATGCATTATTGTTGTTTGTAATAAGCATGCACCTGAAACAACAATACTGGCAGATGAAAAGAATGTATAGACTTTTTTTGTACATTTTCCCCCTTGTAATCATAAAGTGATAGATTGTAGCATTTTATAGTGTATTCTTTACTTTTTTTTCCCTTGTATTTCTTACTGATGTTGTAATATACTTAAAAATACACCTAAAAAAGAGAAATACGTTTGTGATAGTGTCTGTGCCTGTTATGTCCAGTGTTGCCCAATCTTATGCCCACAATAAATAGTAGGTTGTGTCTCTAGTTGTTTTTATTTGCTTGTGTGTATGAAGATATTTTCTAAAACAAACATAATGTGGTCAAAATTTGTAACGATGATAACGCTTTAGAAAACCCATGCATGTCTAATCTCAGCTGCTTGTCATACGTTCTGTAGCTAAATACAATGTTAATCTGTTTGCGTTTTAGACCAACTTTCCAGACTGCACATGATCCTCAAGCCCTTCATGCTGCGCAGGATTAAAAAGGACGTGGAAAACGAGCTCTCCGACAAGGTAGATGGATTTATTGTGTTTTATTTTGCTCATTTCGCCCTCGGTTTCCACATCAAATGTTTCAAATTCCAAATGTTTCTGTCTATAGAAAAGAATCCAGTAGTCGCGTTTACATACTGTTCGTCAGTGCCCATGTAACCATAAATCTATTCTCCGCTGCTTAAACCCGCACCCTCCCTCCATCTGTCTCCGCGTACAGCCCCACTGACACACAAGGTGTCGTAACAGACCAGTGAGTGATGCTTGTGCTGGCAGATCCACTTGACAGATGTTGGACTCGGAGTCTCTCGCTGTCACACACATACTCATTCATACGCTGTGGGAGTCTCGGTACACAGTCGAGAGGAGTGGCAGAGTTCACCACTCCCCCACATCTGTCTTTTTCACTCTGCTGTCGCACCCACATACAGGCCTGCCAGCCCACTTCCTTTTCTTCTTTGCCGTTGTTGGTTTCGCTTGTTTTGTTAGCATACCGGAGCCAACTGTAGCTGGAGTTCAGTCATGGTTCATGTCGGTTTTTATGGTTTGTTGTCGTCGAGTCTGACTGGAGTCAAAAACACGACAGTTGATAACACCCGTGATTTTGATGTGGGCCAGAGAGCAATGATTGATTCATGCTTTTTTTGGTTGATTCCATGTGAAAACTCTGAGCGCTGCTAAGACCAACGTGGAAGTCATGCTGAGTCAAAGGGGAAACGATTTATTTGTCAGCGTTTTTAATAAAATTTTATTCCACCCTTACATCATATTTGATAAATGCTGACTCGTTGGCCAGCGGAAACACCCTTTTTTATTGCTGAATCATTAGCAGATGAGGGGCTGTAGAAGTACATCTGTATTCCAACAGGACATATATCTTATAAGGTCACAAGAGAAACAATATGACACCGACAATTGTCTTTTAGGCTACGATCAGACAACAGGTCTTCATGTGCAATGTGTATTTTTTTTTATGAAATGTGAAATTTTTTTTGTGTACTTGTTTATATTACACATTAAATACAACTTCACACATTCAGCTTTGTGTATGAACTGAATGCAACCCTGAAGTGACCCAGGCATGCAAAAGAGGTCCTGATGTAATATGTGACCAGGCAGGTACAGTGCGTACCTGTCTGGTGTTCGCAGAAGTAAATGTGTTTTTCCTGAAGCTCTTCTTCCTGGGGCGCAAAATTGGTCTGATAAATGTTCCTGGCCATTCATACTGATGTTGCATCGAAAAATATCAGACTTGTGTCGGGTTCAGGACCACATGAAAGTGGCCTGAGGTGGATTTGTACTGTTTCAACTGTCTTTACTAGATTGTATACTGGTCACATATGGGCAGAAACATCAGATTTGGGTCACATTTGCCTGCAGTCTGAACATATCCTTAGTGTCAATGCTGGTTCTATTGGGACTTGTGCAGACAGGGTTTTGAGTCTGGACTGGCTGTTTATACACACTGGGTTTGGCGTCTGTCTGCAGATTGAGATCCTGACCTATTGCCAGCTGACATCCCGGCAGAGGCTGCTCTACAAAGCCCTGAGGAACAAGATCTCCATTGAGGATCTGCTGCAGTCGTCAATGGGAACCGCCCAGCAGGCTCACAGCACCACCTCCTCACTCATGAACCTGGTCATGCAGTTCAGGAAGGTAGGAATGTGTTTCATGTTCTCAACGTTTGGATTATTTGTACCTCAATTTGAATATTTCTGGGTTAAATATGAGACAATACTTGTGTTAGTGAGTCGGACAAAATGATTGAGTGAACAGCAGTGTCAGTGAAGCTTCTTCCTTTGCATATTACACTATTTTCTGTGTGTAGGTGTGCAACCACCCTGACTTGTTTGAGCGCCAGGAGACACGTTCTCCTTTCCACATGTCCCTCAAGCCCTACGTCATGTCCAAGTTTATCTACCGCCACGGCCTCCTACACGCACACAACCAGGCCAAAAAGAAGTAAGTTGATTGGAAATTCAGTTAACTTTAATCAGACCACATTCGTAATGAGTAGAAGTGGGTTTTTTTTCACAAAGTGTTTCTGGACATGCACTCATTTAGGACGAATAAAAAGCTGAAATTCTTGACATCCAGTGCCTGGGTTGGACTATGGTTTGAGATTTCCATCCCCATTTTCAAAACTTTCTTGCCCTCACATTCTGTGGTGTCTCTCTCTGCATCCTCCTCAGATTACTTCAAGTGCTACTGTCTCCCTTTTCTCCAAATCACATCCAACAGTCTCTCTTTCACAGAAAAGGTGAGCACATATCACTTTTTTAATCCCCTGCATACACACACATGAAACAAAGTGTCAGATTTTATAACTTCACATTCACCTCTGTTTCCTGCCTGTTTTTTTTTTTCTCCTGACGTTTTTATTGCAGCCTTTTACTTATCTCTGCTGTCCTCACATTTTTCATTCCGTTTGTGATCCTCCAGGTGATGATGAAGGAAGCTGTTTCTCCTTCCTGCGCTTCATTGATGTGTCGCCTGCTGAGATGTCCAATCTCATGCTGCAAGGCACCTTAACCAGGTGGGCTTCAGGTTTCATCTTTAGATCTGTGTTTGACTGAAAGTGAGGAGATAAAGTTGGGCAATGTGTAGTGAAGTCACACTTTGAGATGAACACTTTAATGCCTATCTCTGTATCAATCTCTGAACTTTGTCCTCTTTTTTTTTGTGTGTGTAGAAGTGTTTTCACCGTGTTTTTATGATTGCTATATTCTTCTGTTGTTTCCCAAAGGTGGTTAGCACTTTTTCTCTCTCTGAAAGCTGCATATCGGCTCAGCTATCAACGCGTGTTTGGCCACGAAGCAGCAGAGCAGGGGGAAGTCCAAGATGGCGGGGGGAGTAGGAATAAATGTCTGTCTCGCAGGGACCTGATTCTGTGGATCAACAGACCCACCGTCTTTCCAAACACACACACCAGTCCAGTGTTCCAGGTGAGAAACGCAGACACGACTCTACGTAAAAGATACTTCTACAGCACATGTGGCTGTAGGTCAGACAGCAGCTAGGAGGTATAGTATGTGCTGCTGAGTCTTCGGAAACTTTCCCCTGAGCATCAGTCAGTGTTTGGCCACACAGAATGCTCTCTGCCCCAGGCTTCCTCCATCTCCGTTGGGATACAGTGTGGAACCTAATCCTTTTATCGCCCTCTGACCCAGCAACACTTTAGTCCCTTGTCTTTCTTCCCTCGATCTCTCCCCAGGGACTGTGCAGTCCGACATTTATCTCCATCTCTGCTGTCACTCGTGTGTAATAAAGCTTTAGAAAGCTTTCGGGAAATAAAAGTAAAATACAGTTTCCTTACAAAAACAGGAACTGACCTTCATGACACCCCTTATCATATCAGTGTCCAAATCTTTATACACTTTATGGCTCAGTTTGGTAACTTATCCATCTATAAATTGTGTCTTTAGGAGGATTAGAGTAATCTCAGTTTTTTTCATACTTAACTCAAATGTTTTCATATGTACTCAACACTGAAATTCAGGGATACATTGAGACGTCACATAATTAGTTCATTTTTCAAAAATAATGTAATCATTTGTGGGATAAAGCCTTGAAAACATAGGTGCCAGACTAAATATTCCAATCATCATAATCCGTGGGTATAACTGAAAAAGATAAAACCACATCATGTTGTTGATCCACTCAATGGCCGAGGCGTATCACATTTCCCCCAATTCGAACTTAAGTTGTTGGGTGGAAAAATGCTGTCGGGGTAATTCCATCCTTCCCTTCCTCCCCTGGCCTCATCACACAGAGTCAGGCAGCTGCCCAGCGTGTTGGGTTCCCCCCCGGAGCGGCTCACGCAATGAAAAAGTCCAAAATTTTAAGAAAAAGTTGAAATATTACCGGGAAAAAAAAGTGAAGCTTGGAAACACCTGGAGAGTTAATGTGTGCACCGCATGACCACGCTAACCCCAGACTCCCACTCGAGCTTCTGTAAATGACTCACTCCCACTGTAGTAGCCAAGGACTTTCAACTCCTCATTTTTCCTTTGAAGCTGCGTGTACCTGGCACACTGCGTTTGTACTCTCTGCGATGCTCTGTCTGGCTGTGGACTTCATAGTGGTGTCAGTGTGGGTTTCAGCATTCTTTCTGCTCCTGTTGAGGCAATATGTCCTCCACAGTTCCTGAGATGAACCTATGGCTTTCTCACAACCTATCACTTGTGTTGTGATATGTGACTGTTGTGGTCTCTACGGACAATAATAATCTTGACAATACATTTTTCACTCAGAGCTCCAGTATCATTCCAGTCATAAACTCACTTTGTAAGTTTGAACACACATTGGGTGTAAAAACAAGTATCTGCACTCATGCAAAATGTGACAGCCAATCAATTTCATGGACATTGACAAATTACTTGTTTGGCCACAGAGCTTTTATTCATTTATTTATTTATTTTAGTTCTGCCAGTAGATGGCACTGTGTATCCACCACATATCCCCTGTCATCAGCTTTCACATAGCCCTCATATACAATAATCTTTAACACTTACCAATGTATTGTGTTTCAAATGTTCATCGTTATCTCCATAAAAGGTTATGTTTTCCAATAACTTTTGCTAAAATTGCCCACATTAAAGCCACAGAATGTCTTGGCTGAGAAATCTGTGCTGAAAAGATTATAGGATCATAGTTTATCCTGTGATATACAGTGCTCAAATCATATAAGCTATAATAATCGTGCATTTTATATAATATTTTTAAGTATTTGGCCAATGTTTGCATAACATTTCAGGCATGGAGCCAGTAAAACACAGCACTGGAACATGTTTTTTTTTTTTTTTTTCAACCATGGCAGCTGCACTCGATAACC
Organism: Gymnapogon annona; assembly: GCA_029814585.1. Lineage (NCBI taxonomy): Eukaryota > Metazoa > Chordata > Actinopteri > Kurtiformes > Apogonidae > Gymnapogon > Gymnapogon annona. The sequence continues at coordinate 7,965,360 of JAPTHA010000017.1, read as the reverse complement.
TCGGTGGGCATCTATGTACTTCTGCATTGTTTCATTCTTTGTGTAATTGCTGTTTGTTTTCTAGTGAATAAACACAATAGTCTCAGTCTTTGTCACAAATCAGCTGGAGAATGGAGTAAGTTTAACCGATTGTGATTTATCTTTGACCTGTCATAGGGTAATAATTTGTGTGTACTTGCATTACAGGAACTAGTTTTCACAGCTGTCAGACCAGGCATCATGGGGCACACAGATGTGAAGATTCACAACCGAAACTCTGCCACTTCCACACTGAGGTCCTGCCAGCTCACACTGCCACCCAAGTTCCTTTTTGCTGCCACGCCCAGGGTATGTGTGTGTCTTTTGTGAGCATTAAATGGCCCTAGAAAGGACTGGTCTGTTCACTCTTTTGTGTAGACAGTTGCACTGTGTGTGTGTGTGTGTTTGTGTGTGCTTGATAGCCCTTGTGAGATAGACAAGTCTCTGGGTGGTCATGGAAAGGGAAGAGGGAAACTCGGTGCACACTGCTTTTGTAGACCTGCAACAATGACCAGGTCTTATCTATGAAATGTGCATTTGTCTGTGTGTGGTTGGAAGTGGGGGGTGACCACAGTGGCTTCCAGCTGCAATTAAAACAAACACAGCTTCTAAAAAAGGGCTTCTTGCTGTGGTTGCCCAGTTGCCCTCTTCCTATACATACAAAAACATACAGAAGCTGCTGATTCAGTGAAACAAGCCTTTATTCAGAGGTTTCCCTCAACAGAAAGTATACATAGGTCTCTGTGGGGAAAGTGAAATTGTATTGTGTTTGACTTGCAGTCAAACCTTCACACTGAGTATAACAAGAGTCTTCAAAGGTACTGACAGTACCCAATTGTGACACAAACTCACACAGTTTCATTTTGTTTCAAAACTAGAAAACCCTCTGCATCTCTTTTTGGTTTCCTAGGTGACAGCAGTTCCCATGGAGCGATATTGTGACGATCGCAGTGCAGAGTACGAATGGCGGGTGACACGAAGCGGAGGTGGAGCGGTCTTCAAACAGTGCTTCCTCTACGGCTCTCCTGAACTTGCCTCCGATTGGTCCACGAGGTCCAATACTTTCCACCCACAATGCCCTGGGGGTATAATGGGCCTGTACCCTCGCCATGGATGGTCCTTCATTCGGATACCTGGTAATAGACCACATGTTTTTTTTTACCAACATTCTGTTTGCTAACAAGTAGTCTTCTTACACAAAAGGGACATATTGTGCTCTTGTGCTTCTATTGATGCATATTGATGAATGTTAGTTCAAATATATCGGGGAGATGATGACAAACATAAACCTCTTTAATTTTTCTACTTAATTGCAATACATACAATATATTGTATGACTGTAAACCAAAGCCATACAAGATACTTGACATATAAACTGGGAGACAAAATGTAGCAGCAAAATGCATAAAAAATCCAACCAATCAAACATGTTCAGATCAGACAGACTCACTATACGCAGACATGAAAACACTCTGGCTTTGGATGGCTGGTACATTCATAATATCTCTCAATAATGTCTTTTTGCTGTTACTATATTGATGTGTATGTGCCTGATGTTTGTGATGTAGAGCAAGATGCTACAGAAGGATTCTATATCTCGCTTAAAAAATGAATGAACCACAACCTTCTTAATTCTAATTGATGGTTAACTTGCATTTATGTTTCAGTCTGATCACTGAGGCAATTGATTCCAATTCCAAGTGAAAGTTGAGTTAAAACCCCTGGGAGAATCCGGCCAAGTTGCGCGAGAGCACAACCTGGCACATCACCTTCCTCTCGTTTGGTCTGTTTGTCTGCTAAACAGCTGACCTCGCAATCTGACCGCAGTCATTCAAGTCACGTAAACACACATACGCACAATTTCCATTCAGGTGCAAGTGCATTGTGTGCGTAGGTGGGCGTACATGTGCACGTTATCGGTCTAGGGTCAGCGGGAGCAGTGCTGGAGCTGATTTGCTGCCAGGGTTTCAATGACTGATGGATGTCCAGGGCAAGAGAGGTCATTGGTTTTACAGACACCACTTCCCTCCTCACTGACCTCCTCGGCCTCAGCGCCTCCGATTAACCGTCTAAGCTGTAGATTATGATGACTTCACTGTTTTGGTTTGGTGCGATAACAGATTTCTCATTGGATTTTATGAGTAGACTGTATATTTGTTATATTTATTCTTTTTCTTTAAGTCTCCCAATACATTATTATGCAGATGAGGAAGTAGTGCAGTGAAACTTTTCAATGACTGACCTGAAAATGGTAGAATCTTTTTTTTTAAATTTACATTCATTTCTTTACTACTATTGTTATGTGCCGACTTTTTATTAAACCCTGAGCTGATCCCCAGTCTTACAAGAGACCGCCAAACATGTCCTTCCAATCCCATACTGTCTTTGCCACAGAGTGCAATATTGAAATACTTCATTTCTTTCCTTTCTACCCATCTGCGTTTGCATGTGCTTATGAGTGTGTTTGTGTGTAAAAGTGAGAAACAAAACAAGTATTTGTGTGTCTGTGTGAGAACAGTCTGAAAGCTCTTGTGAAGTTATACGGGAGCAGACAAAGCGAGGAAGTTTAGCTGCTGGTCATTGTTCGAGCTCTCAGTTAGGTAACACTAATAGATGGCTGGACTGTGTGTACGTTTTTGTGTGTGTGTGTGTGTGTGTGTATGTGTGGCGCATCGAGTCCATTCAGGGAACTGTGCAGCTCTCACACAAGCCCGAGGTGTCTCTCACCTCTCCCTACACACTCTCCCACGCTCTGCAGTTTTACCTCTGCTCACACACAGATTGAGGACAAGCTTCTCCCCCGTCTCACCCACTGAAAAACAGGACCACACGCTGATCTGAAATCAGTGTCCAGCTTCAGCCTCTCGGTCCGTCTGGTCTCCCACTTCTTTCTCAGCCTCAGTAGGAAGGAAGTGACCCAACACTCCGGCACCCGTCCTCTGCTGAACACATTGTTGCCACATCAAGGCCCAGATATGTACAGTAGCTCAGCTGAAGTTTCCCACCCTCCCTCTCCTCTGCTCTCCCAGCCCCACACCTTTAGAACAAATGGCAGAGGAGAATAACTGTTTGTTTTGAGCGCCATGGCGTGAGTACGGCTACCCACTGGTATCGATGGAGGAATCTAATCAGAGGACTTATTAGGAATCAGGCTGTAGAAGAGGAAAAAACAACTGAGGCAGAAACATCTCAGTCCTCAGTGTGCTTTATTTTTGTTTTTGATGTTCTTGTTGTCAGTAGTTGATTTGTTATTCTTTCAAGAAGGGGGGATGGTCCAGTGTGAGCACACCCCCCATCCCACGGCCAGCTAAGATACACATCCTAAAGGATGCTGTAACTCTTAACTGCGATGTCTCTTAATTCTACAGTTAGATTTTATCCTCTTCATCTGTTGCAATTATATTTTTATAATAATGAGTTCATTAAATGTCAATAAAGCTTCTTAGGTTTAGAAACGTCATGGGGAGATCCAGTCTCCAGAATGAGTAACTTCTTTAAAACTTTAATATGATGTCGATTTTTCATTCTCTTTATGGCTCTTTATGCCATTTTTGTTTCACTACTTCTCAATCTCTGTTGTTTATGGCTTTTACTCTTGTCAACGAGCTTTCATATTCCTTTTGTGCGCACTCATATTGACATTTTGGGTTTGGTATTATGTTTCTGTCTGCTCCTGTCTTCCTCTGTGCATTTTCTTGTTTTACCTATACCATAACACTTTTTTTTTTCTTTTTTGTTTAGCCTTAAGGCTATGTGCCTTCTGTTGTAACATTTCCACTTTTACATTTCCTCTGTTAAAGGTGCTGTCTAAAACTATTTATTACATTTTCCGGGACTTTCAGGTGCACTACAGGATGCATTTAGATCATTTGTTGTAAATGGAGGGCTGTTAAATTGTCCACGGTTTTGGTGTTGATCTGTTTACGGCAGCGCCTTGCTGTTAGCCAGCGGGGTTGGTGGTGATTGCACAGTAAGGAAGCATCATGGAGGGAAATATCAGCCTGAAATTGCACCCATGTAGTTATCCAGCCTGAACAACCAAGACGCGACAGCAGCAGAGGGTTCGACTATAATTACAGTGAAATTTCAGTCGTGTTGTTTGCTAAATTGCCACACAGTTCTGTGGTCACCTCTCCTTCGCTTTCCGGAACCTTTCTAGGGTTAGGCCAGCAAATTTTCAATTTCATGCCGAAAGACAATTTGCGTCATTTTCAAAAATCACTTTGAAAGGAAGCATTTTTCTGTTCACCAGAGGATTATTTGCAGAACATTCCAGAGTGGCACCGAAATAACTGTCATTGCAGTCTGTGTGGCCCCTGTGCTCTTCACTGTAATTAGAAGGAAGGCCCACAAAATGACGGCCTTCTCACCACAGAGCGGACTCTTTTTCGAGCTTTATTGTGAGAAGAATCATTGCCCACAAAAGAATGAGTAAGACAGGAACAAGACAAAGGTCTGTGCGTTTATGTGAAAGTGTAGCTTCGTTTTTTAATCAGCGTACTCAAACGCATCCGTGCGTATCAATCAGACTATGAGAGCCCGGTCAAATCCAGCCCAGCAGACCACATCAGTCTGTGGGAAATGCAGTTCTGCCTTCCTGTCCCTTCAAAGAAACTCTGCTCTCCAGCAAAATGGCAGGAAGCTTCCCCCGGCCCCCTGATAGACGGGCACAAAACAACACAGACGGCCAGCCTCACCACATCACCCGTCTGCCTCTGCCCCTCCGCACTCTGCATTAAACTGGCACCAACCACCGTCTGCACAATTCAGCAGTTTTTTTTTTTGGTTGGGAGAGGTGGGGGTAACTTGGAAGAAAAAACAAACCCATCAGCCGAGTGTGTAAAGGCATAGATGTTTTGGCTTCCTTGTCAAATTTGTGTACAGTATATCACTGTTCAGTTGCTAAGGCACCGGGCTGGTGCATAGGGGACCTGGGTTTGATCCTCCGTATGAGCGTCCAGTGGGTTGTGTCAGGAAGGGCATGCGACGCAAAAAAAACTCCTGCCAAATTAAATATGCAAATGTAGATTCGCTGTGACAACCCCGAAAGGGAAAAAAGCCAAAGAAATCATCATCACTGTGTTCTGATAAATCTCAAAGTAGACTGAAGGGGGAGACATTAGCCACAGTATACCTATATACTGAGGTCTTTAAGCATAGAAGCCAAGTCAGATGCAGTTCACCCTGTCCCTTCGCCAACTAGCTTTCATCTGTGGTGTGTGTCTAGGCAGTGCTGGCCAGGGGTGACCGTCCATCATCAATCTTAATGACAGAGTTCACTGCTGTGGTGTGGCGAGGTTGTCCCACGAACCTCACGGCTCTCATCAGACTGTCTGTCTCTTCCAAATGTCTCACGACTCTTGAAGAACCAACAAATACTCCTCTTTGTGTAATACGTAAGGAGAAGCGGATAATATTTAAAGACCGCGTCTTTCAACGACTGTCACGCGGTACCGTTTTGGGGTTTTCAGCGAAGTATCGCTGCCATTTATCGCATCCCTTTTACTATATGACTATACTATATCAATGCTACTATAGGACACCTCACTCTCAGTTTGACCTAAAACCCCCTGCTGGCATCTGGCTTTTAGCTTTCCCAGTCCTCTAGCTGTGAGGAAATTAAGTTTAAGTCTGATTTTGTCAATACATGCAGAAGCAGTAAAGTAGTGTCAGGCTAATATTTCCATCATCAGTAGCGATGAACAAGTGTTGCTCATTGACTTATTGATTGCACGGCGTAATGTATCATTATACAGTGAGGGGCCAACGCTCGGTTCGATCGCTGATTCGACCTGTTCTCTGGCCCCCCATCTGTCTCTCTTTCTCACATAACCATCCATCCATCTTCTTTCATCAGCTTGTGTTTTTTTTTTTTTCTTTTTCAAGTCTGCCATCTGATTTCTTGCCATCTCCTCTGCTGTTTGATCGCATCTGGCCCATTTCCCTCTCTCCATCGAGAGGGTGGCACCAGCGTCTGAGGCTAAAGGGGGTACAGGACAGGACAGAAGATTGCAGTGGCGTATTAATGAAATTAGCGCTGTACTTGGTTTGGGAGTATCAGGCGCCAGGCACCAGGGCTGGGCCGGGGTTAATTAGCTGGCAGCAGGCCTCTAATTGGGTCAGGACCGTGTCAGGCCCCTGGCTCTGGCCCTACAGGGATTGGATTACACTGTCAGGGGACAGACAGTAGGGGGAGGGAGAAAGGGTGGGCGTATGGGGGGGAAATGGAGTCGGGTAGGACGAGTTTGTAGTAGTGGAGGAGGGAAAGATGCAGGGGGAGCTGGAGGGTACAGTCGATGTGGTGGAGAAGGGGGAGAGAGGGGAGACAGGGGAGTGTAGCTTAATCTGCCAGCAGGAGGTAAGGACAGGAGGAGACGGGGAGGGCTGGCTGGGTGAATACCACTGTTAGACAGGATTGGATTTAGGCGGCGAGTGGGGGGGGGGTCGCTATGAAACGGGGGCAGGGCAGGTGGTGAAGCTTGATATGTGTATCCATAGCAACGGCATAGTGGTGTGACACCACATGGGATTTGCCTGTGTTTTTGGGGTGGGGTGTTGTTGCACTCCATGTCTTTGACAGAGCACGATGAGAAACTTTCTTTTTTTAACATTTTGCACATTCATTCATCTTATTTTTTTAACCGAAAACTGTCAAATATGTTCATCTATATGCGTGGATGCAGTGGAAGAACATTGCACATCTCATGCCGCACCCATATGAACTCATAATATACAGTCCCACCAAATTCAAATACGTTTCACAACACACGGAATCTATACAACTGAAACATCTCCTCATATTGGCTACAGCGTCCTCTGTCTCAGCTGCCTGCCAGGCTTCCTCTATAAATCTTGCCAAAATGTGAGTCTCCACATGAAAAAGCCAACTCAAAGAAAGGAAGACATCAGCTGCAGACAACCAAGACAAATTGTTTCTCTTCCACTGGATGTTTTCCACTAATTACTGTTACAAAATGGGTGTTTATACAAAATCCATCACCAACAAAACCCAAGATCACAAAGAACACGGAAACGTGTCTCCAGTCTCGCATGTCTACCTTCAGCACCAGAGGCAAAGTAACAAACAACTCCATCTAAAACAATGCAGGAGCTTTTCCCACACATGACTTTAATATCTCTATTTGGTCAGAAGTAATCATTCCACAATGAGCTTGCAGGGATGTGCCTCTCCGAAGGATTAAATCTGAAAAATGACTTTTGCGTCTGGTTGTTTGCTTGCGCGTCACTCTGTTAAAAGTTAAACGCGCCGCTGGTTTCGACACCACACAAAAGTGGACGACTCTTCTAAGGTGATTTGATGGCACCTTTGACAGAATATCACTTTTTCCGTCAGCATCATCTTCTCTGCACCCAGAGCCGTCCATATTTATGGGTCCAGCTGTCATCGCTATTCCACTTGCATCTAACTGCGCTCCTTGTCAGTGTGTTTTCTTTTGTGTTCTTGCTCATTTTCAGGTTGCGGGGGAGTTAATTGGCGTCGTTTGATTGCACGCCACCGCGGCGCGATTATTGCACATGTGTACTCTGTGATGATGTCGCCAAAGTGATCTGAAGCTCCTTTTGGATCGCCATTAACCATCCAACATTACTTTTATAGTCTATTAAATTTGACTAAAATACAACAGGCTCTTGAATGCCAGTCCATTTAAACACCGCACCAGTGAGATGCATATAGACATGAATTTAAATCCATTTAAGCCTTTCCTTAATTCACGTTACTGCACTCATTTTCTTCACATTTGTGCATTTCACTGTAGCCACACACAGCTTATAATGTAAGCCATAAGTGTTATTTTGGATTGAGACAGACCTCCAAAGCCCTCCCAAATCGCAATTATTCATTTTCTTGGCTTTGCTTTATAGGGTATGGCAGTGGTATTTAGGACCAGGGATTTTCAGTATGTGGCCTTAAACGGTTTGAACTCAGCCACCCCTCTGTGGAAGCCGCATCACTGGGGTTGATGGAGTTTAGATAGTGGTAAAGGTGGAATTTACTGAAGACGTTGTTGTTATTTGTGTTCTGTGATTGTTTCATCTGCGTGTTTATTACTGCTCTTTGTACTCATCATGTCCCCGTAGGTCCATTAATCGTGTGAGCGATCGGAACATTACCCATATTTTACATGAGCATAAGACTGGGATGTTTTTGATTTGAAACATGATTATATCCTCTTACTTCACTCTGGGATATTGCGATTTTGAACTCTGTACCAATCTGCAATCTCTTCGGTTTAAAAAATATGGAACATAAGTCTTGAGATAGGGGCTTGAACCCATCTTCAAACATGGCATTGGAGTCTAGAGGCTTAACTGTAATCTGCTAAACAGAAACAGATTGGTAACAGAGGTTGAGCAATGTTGCTTTATATGACCATTTGCAAATTTGCCAAGTGCTGGTTTGCATCTGGGAAGTTGGCAGTTTGGCCCGCGGTGCCGGTTGGTGCCCTTGACTGAACAGCGGCCCTGGTTAGACTGGCACCTGCGGTGAGGAGGCCCCGTCTGATCTAAACCACAACATCACCGCTGCCGCCACCACGCTAATACTGCTTTACTGAAGCCGGAGCCACCACAGAGCCCCTCTCCTTCCCCTCTGTCCCCCTCTGTCTGGAGCGTTTTCTTCTCCGTCCATGTCTAATCCTCTGCATGTCTCACTGGCTCTTCCTTTCCTTTTTCAATCCATCCACTTTCTTGACGCCAAGGCCAATTACAGGCCTTTGATGGCTGAATACAGTGTTTGCAAAGCTAAGGGCTTGCGGTATGTCGGTTTCTTGGTACATGCTAGTTTGAACGACAGTTATGTATAACTACGATATACTTTAGAAAAACAAGACAGACTCAAGGTGGCTCGACTTGAAGTTGAGTTTATTGTCTCTACTAGTGATTTATTATTACCAGCTATGTTTCATTCACAAAATATTCAGGGTTTCGCCCTCAGTTTTAAAATTAAGTTGTTTATGTGGCTAATGAAACTGTTTCTGTGCATCTCCATGTACTTGGAATAATATGGAGCTGCAGTGTACTATCTCGCTCCTTTGTATTTTTTTTCCCTTGTGAACAAAGTTTCCGTCTTTCACTCATTTCATTATTGCTGCATATACAAGAACCTGTTGATATCCACCTATTTTAGTGTTTAAAAGTAGATGACTCTGTACTTCTGACCAGTGATCTGGACTTTTGTATCGTACACACATTGCATTGTCACGCTGTTTTGTGTGCATCGACCAGAGTATAGTGGAAACAGGCCAACAGCTATAAATCTGCTGTACAGTCTCCATTTGAGACTCTTATCCAAAGTTGAAATAACATTTTGTCCTTTACATTTGTATGAAGAGTGGATTATGATCAGCTAGTGCAACATGTGCATGTGTTTCATACTCTTGCCATGTCTACCTTTTTGATATTCTCCATTACTTCAACTTCTGAATTTCTGCATTTTAGTTAAGTCGTTCTTTATTTTTGTCTGTCTACAGAACAGCCGGAAAGTATAGATGCTTTTCTCCTGATCCAGCAGCTGTCTGTGGTAAAAGTAAACACATTAGTATGCATTCAGGTCCTGAACTTATCCTGTCAGCACTTACCAGGGCCTGAATGTTCTGAGCTGACGCCACTCCATACTGAGCTCTACAATACTTCCCCAGAGTGTTTCCTCTGGTCATCTGTTCTATTAGTTCCTCTTTAACACCTCTACAGGGCCTGACCTTTTGGGGGGCTATAGCAAAGGGTCACAGGCCAGGGTTCAGCCTGAGTACACATTTACATTGAATGTTACCAGTTGAAATTCAAGCGGGATTTAGCAGGTCTTTTCAGCTCATTGAATGTTGTTTCGCATCTATGAGTTTCTTAAAGGCATTATTTCATGCCCTTGTCTTGCAAATTTGCAGCAGGACACTGCTGTATGTGTATTTTATTTTTCTGACTCTGTGTTTCAGGTTCACACAACACCCTTTTAATACAATCGCTTGCATTGACAAAGAAAGGAAATAAGAATTGGAAATATTTATATGCCGAGCTTGGGAACAAGTGTCCAACTCGAGTGCGGGACGGCCAAGCCTGACTCTCCCTTAGGGACTCTCTTGTAACCCTGGCCTGACCCTGTCACCTGACCCTGGACCTGGCCTTAGGTTCCCCCACTTGGGGGTCACGACCCTTTGGTCAAACACCATAGTGTGCCTGTCACTTGGTCGATGGCTGCACCCTGCCTTTTTCCCATTCTGCCATTGTGCCAGATGACGTTAATGCCTCATCAGCTGCACAAGGAGGGAACCACTTCAACCGCAGACTCCCGGTCAGATTGCTGCCCATTTGCTCACTGTGGTCAATCATTTGAATCCTAAACAACACTCGATGTGATACTGGCAGTCACGTGACCCAGACCAACTGCCTGGCGTATTTGTTAGTCTTTTCTGCCATTGAGAAACACAAGCATAATTAGCTTTTTTTCTCTGTTTCTCTGCCTTGTATCCCTCGCTCTCACTCACTCTTGTTTTTATCTATTGTTTAGTCAATAAGGGTGTGTACGCTGTGGGTAAACAGTCACCAGATTAAGGGCAGGCTTAGTACAAGTGATCCCTGAGATGATCCTCTCTGGTGACAGGATCTTTATCCTTTCCAGATTGTCGTCATCATCATCATCATCATTGAAGACTTATATTGATTAGGGGGCAAGTTCATAACCCCTGAAATGAGAGGGCTGCTTTCCAGGGCTAATTAAATAAGATGTAATCATGAATGCAGTTCATTATTGTTTTGCACATTGAGTCAAGGAATAAAATGAATGCCATAGAAGCGTAAGTCTCTTCAGCTTTAGGTTTTCACTTCTCTGCTCCTTTTTTCTTCTAGATAAAGAGAGCCTTATCACTGAAAGTGGAAAGCTCCATACCTTGGATATCCTGCTGAGTCGACTAAAGGCCCAAGGACACAGAGTACTCATCTACTCCCAAATGACACGCATGATCGACCTACTGGAGGTATAAACATGCACACACACTCACACACACAAAATGGGCTTTTTGTTGTTTCTTACCCATAGCTCAAATATTCCCCATAGAACAAAATGATGACCACACTGTCATACTCACACCAACAAATATAAATGCATACGTCTGTTCATTAATGTAGTTAACTTCAACGTGACCTTTGAAATCCTGAGTCGAGTCTCATACACTGATGAGCAATGGCAAAGCTGCCATGTGCAGCACGTTGCCATCATATGGCAGTAAACGTGAAAGGCACCAAAGTTGGTATGGTTTAGTTTACGAGATGATGCGCAGTAGAAGCCAGCAAATTTGTGAACAGAAAATAACACAGCTGTTGGCCATATTTGTGTTCACCATGTGAGGCTTGCCAGTGCACCATCTGACAAATGTCATTCCAGAGTGATGTCACATGAATTATTGTATCAAAGTTTGGCCTCGGGTCACATTGCAACAAACCTGTGTCTGATTTAGGACCACATAGTCGTGGATCGAATTGGAACTCAGCGGAGCAGATTAAATGCGACTTCTGCTGTTCACGTGATTATAAAACAAAATGCATCTGATTGGCAGGAATGTTGTTTTTTGCCAGCAGTCTGACTGAAGCATTACAGTATCAACGGACCCATGTGCTGTAACGGACCCACTGTTGAAAACTGGCTACGATTGAAATGCCCCCTGCTGTGTATTCAGACTCATTATCGGCAATGTAACAGACATGAAAATACAACTACCGAAAATGTATTACAAAAACTGTCTCATTATGTTCCAGAAGAATGCACCTTAATCTGTCATTTCCATATGTCTCTGCGGGTCCTTGCAAGTTGTTTAACTGGTCGGCCTTCAGTGGAGCTGGTATAACCCTCCAGTATGTCTAATCACTCTGCCTCTCCCTGGTTAGTGCACTCATTAGACAGCTAATTAACAGGTCAGGCCTAATTAGCAAGGTCTCATCTGCAGGGGAGGCAGCCAGATGGGAGGGATGAGTAGAAGAAGTGAGGAAAGAGGAGAGGTGGAGGGACATGGGGGAGATGGGAGTGGCAGGGGACTAGGGGTTAGAGGGGGCAAAGAAATCGTGCAGATAGTCAGAGACAAAGAAAAGACACTACGAGAAATTCGATTTAGTTTGAGAGCGCAGCTGTAAAGTTTGACATCGCCATCTTCATAGAGCAGGAAAATAAGTCGTTATTATGTGTCGACAGCCTCAGTTAAATACTCTATTGTTGCCTCCATATTTGTTGCAAACATCACTATGGAGCCAAAAGCCTCTGGCATGATGTCATTGGGAATTCCTTCCCATTCACACGGTGCAGTGTTGTTTCCACAGCCAGATCTTTTGATGGCAGATGGACCCAGCCCAGGTGGTTAAGGACTAACTTCCTGTGTGTCTGGAAGCAGTGGGTATGCCTTATGTGTGTAACGCTATAGTAAAGCAGTGATGAAAGTGATGAAAAAAGGGCTTGTTCATAGGTGACCTCATGCAGTAACAGCATCCCCTCTACTAATGGGTTAAATGAAATCATGCATTTTGCCAACCTGGATTCAGATGTCTTTGACTGGATTGTCTTGGCCATCAGTGGAGGATGAAACCCCCGCAGATGGAATTAATTTCCCGAACAGGGGTATTTGACTAAAAGAAGGAGTGAAGGCGAGGCTGATGCTAATCTCCGTCATTAGCGTCATTGTTTTCGTCGCCGGTCGGCTGCCGGCTCTTCTGGTGACATCACGTTGTTGGGTGATGGATCATCGAGATCCGGGTGGCCTGAAGAAAAATAACCCTGCTGGCTTTCTTTGGCAGCAGCCGCTGGTGGAGTCTCTGCACTCCTACTGGAGGTCTCTGTGTCTGCTTAGACGGCACTTTACTTGAGTGCACGTCTGCGGCTTCCATTACTGGGTTGGTGGGAAAGCCTCCTCTGAGCCGTTGGTGCCACAGCCAGAAAATCAAGAAATGATTGTATCAAGAATTACACATCATAGGCTTCCATTTTCCTGTCGGTTTTTCTTTTTCATTCCTAACTGGCCTGAAAGGGACTGATGTTGGCTTTGTGAAATTCAGCTCAGCAGTATCAGTAGAGCTTTTAAATGAATTCAGACAAACTCTTTGCATTTGCATGTTGTAGAAAGTAATGTGGGGTTCTTTGTGCTCTTATTCCCCCGGTTAAATCCATTAAACATGGTTTTAAATGTTGCTATTCTTACACAGGAGCTGTCACTCTTAAGTGCAGTAATTAGTGCTTTCTGTTGTTTTTTATATTGTAAAAAATTGATTGATATATATTACATATCTGTAGTCATAACATGTATGTGTGTGATTCTAAGTCACTCTATGGGCTGACGATCTACATCTAATGCTTTGTGTGTTCATTTCATTGTATTCTGATTTGTATACAGTACAGACCCAAAGTTTAGACACACCTTCTCATTTCAGTGCGTTTTCTTTATTTTCATGACTATTTCATGCTACACGTCTGGGAACTCCTTCCAGACTATTGGAAAACCATTTCAGGTGACGACCTCTTGAAGCTCATCCAGAGAATGCACAGAGTGTGTAAAAAAGTGATCAGAGCAA
>JAPTHA010000017.1:7486055-7502306 GCA_029814585.1 Gymnapogon annona | reverse complement strand
GGTTGGGGGGGGGGGGGGTCCAAACTGCTGCCGAGATGATGATGAGCTCTTTTCTAGAAAACGCTATCACAATTTTCCAAATGAACCTGGGCGTCTTAGTCGATGCTACTCCTCTGTTCTCAGCTGAGCCCATGACTCCTTCTGACTGTACAAGGCACTGTGATAAAGAAAGGCTTACGTTGGATTCCTCCAAACGCACCTCATCTGTGACGCAATCTAATCCGGACGAGAATTTTGTGAAATGAAAAAGGGGACTGGCTTGAGTAAAAAAAAAAAAAAAGGCGATGTCTATCTGCCCCTCGCTGCCTTCTCCACACACGGTGAAATCCCAGACCTGCAACTACACGGCTCTGATCTCCCTTTAAGCCTCGTATGAATGACCGTGACTTGTAGTGAATGCTAATGACCCGGCGGAACACACTCCGACAATGGCTGAATGTGAAACGAAGGGGACTAAAAATAAAAATCGCGCACATCGTCTCCTGTAACTGCTGTAGCAAAACTAGGCTCTGGCTCAAACCAGTCAGACGGTTTTTAAATCTCCATCCATCCATCCATCCATCCATCCATCCACCACGGCCGGCGTTAAATGTATCGCCTCAACAATTCAAAAGGTCATTTTAAAGACGGGAGCGAAACCGCAGAGAGGAGTTGGCACTAAACGGGACCTCTGCACGCTGACCAAGATGGCGGTTGCTCCTGAACCTCTGTGGGGAAAGCACTTTAGAATGAACAGGAAGTCTGTTCAAAACACGATGACACTGTCGATGACGAATAAAGTGATGTTTACAGCTGATTGGGGGGAAAAAAATTTAAAAATCACAAATTCAATGAGAACCTTAATAAAATCGGGAAGTGTGTGTTTACTCTCCTAAAATACTACGTATGAAAAATATAAACAGCTGTCTACTTTTCATGTTATGAGAAAAATAGCTAATATTAAACATGTAGAAACAACCAACGGTTTATCTTCAAATGGTGTTTTTTTTTTATTTGCTTTTTTTTATTTTATTTTAATTAAAAGAAGTCCTCTGTGGAGATTACAGCTGGGGGCTCATATAGTTTGTACAAGCACCTGACATCTATAAATAAGAGGTGAGAAGAGAAGACAGCTCACAGAAAAACAAAAAACAAAAACAAAACAAAAAAAAACAGAACACCTGAGAGAAATAACCAGAAGGGGGCAGCACAGGCCCCCCGAAAAACAGAGTTGAAAAGGACAGGAGACAGAGATAGAGACAGACAGGGAGACGGAGAGAGATAGAGACAGACAGGGAGACGGAGAGAGATAGAGACAGACAGAGAGACACAGAGACAGACTGACAGACACACAGACAGACAGAGACAGAGAGACACAGAGACAGAGAGACAGACAGAGAGACACAGAGACAGAGAGACACAGAAACAGACAGAGAGACAGAAAGAGACAAACACAGAAACAGAGAGAGACAGACACAGACAGACAGACTGAAAGAGACAGACACAGACAGACAGACAGAGAGACAGACAGACAGAGAGAGAGACAGACAGAGAGAGAGAGTTTGGGACAATACAGTGTCTTTGTGAGGTTCAGGACAAGGGTAAATGTAGAGGTCATAGAGGACCATCCAGACATCTCTGTTGAGTCACAGCCAGGGTTTGGGGGCGCGGGGAGGGGGGGTGGTCAGTAAAACCCCAGCACCTCTTGTCTCAACAGAACTGAAGCCGGACCGGACTTGGGTGCGCGGCTGTGGACGTTGCTGGGCGTCGGGCGGCGCTGGGTCTGTTGGGGTCTGTGAGTGGGTTGAGCTGTGATACCGTGTGGTGGAGTTGTGCTGGCCTCCGTGGGCCTGTTGTTCCTCTGTGGATGCTGCTGCTGCTGTCGCCGCTGCTGGCTTGTGGCCTACTTGGGTGGTCTCTTTAGTGGCCGTCGTGCGTTAGCATTTCCTCGGCCCTCCGGTGCAACTCCAGGGCTGTGACGGTGGAGATGTCCTTGGGGAGCTCCGATTTCCTCCTCATCAGGGGACGCTCTCTGCGGTGGTCTTTCTGGAGCTGAGCGTGTGGGACAGGGAGAGGAGTCAGTTTTCATCCACTTGGAGAACAGTAGTATTCAATCAAAACTTTATCACACAGAGGGTCGAGGCACAAACACACGGAAGGCATGCAAAACAATCAACGCTGAAACACCAAATGAAGAACAATGATAAAAGCTGCACCAATAGTTAACTTCTCAAACATGCATGACTGTATATACCACATACAAAACATTTTACCTATTATTTATTTCCTTTTCTTCTATACAGGGAAGTGTCAGCTGAGATTTAGCTTGATAAGAAATGCACTTGGGGGGTTTAGAATAGGAAATATTGTTCTAAACGCTCTATGTGTTGTTTTGCAGCGTTCTTTGCTCTGTACAATCAGTGAGTGTGAGGCAGGAGAAGATGGGTGGAGCTACACCCATGCCAATCATGGATATTGTTACAGTATCCATGATTGGCTCCAGCAGCAGCAGCCACTGCCCAAAGAAAATGCAGTATGGTAATGAGCAAGACTGCACAAGGCGGAACGAGGCAAAAGGAACCGTTACAAATTTCTCCTGGTATGAACCTTGTTCCACTTTAAGAGGGTAGAACGCTGCTGGGTTTATATTTATCAAACACATGATCCATGTTTATTAGGTTTACATAACCATCTCAACAGAGGAAGTCATTTACAAGTGTTAAATTGGTGGCTTGAAACATGAAAAAGCCCTGGATGCGTCAGACGGCGATTGCTACAGTTAATGAATTACAATCTATATTTGAAAGCAATGTAAAGCAATTCGAAATTATGTAGAGAATATTCAGTTTCGTGCTCCCATTTGGCTTTAAAATTGTCAATATTAGAATTATTAAATCAATCGGTTTTCCTTCCAAATCAGAAATGTGTAGTGGTTTTGATAAACCATCTCCTATCAGTACAATACAAAGACCTGAATGTAAACGGATAGATGAAATATAAAACAATGAAAAACTAAACCAAAGCCAATTGAGACACTTTCCATATTTGCTGTATGCATGCCTAATATAGCCACAAGGGGGCGTGTCTCCTTGAGCCGGTTACAGCCTGGTTGTGTCAGGAAGGGCATCCGACGTAAAAACTCCTGCCAAATCAAAAATGCGAATTGGATTCCCTGTGGTGACCACGGAAGGGAAAAGCCGAAAGGACTCATCATCTAGAGCCCAAAGAACGCTCCCAAAAATGTAATATAATTCAGATTATGCAAGTGGAATGTTATTTACATAAACCTGTACAACTCACAATGTCATTCTATTTATTCTATTTTGAAATTTCCCTTGTGGGACCATTAAACGTATATCTAATCTATCTAATGTAATCTAATCTATTCCAATAACAGTGACATATAAGTGTGTGAAACATCTGTGGACCCGATCTGACACCAAACAAAGGAAGTAACCGTTCACATTTAGTCAGACGTGAAAGGAAGCGCAATAACAGGATCTAAAGAACAGCTTGCAGCGAAGCATGAACCACCCCAGGGAATAAATATACATTAAGTTGGTGGCCAAACCGCAGCTGAAGTAACATTTACATGTAAAGCACTTTACTGAACACTGAAAACAAATGGGCGAGCGGTGTTGGTTCAGGCAGATAAGCAGACGCCAAAGGTGGGGATCACTCATGTATTTCCTAATGCAGTGGAGCTGAAGGTGATATCGTGCATAAATGTCCACAACACCCGGTGAAGGAAATAAAGCAGTCATATTTACTTCTGCCGCACACTACACCACTCCATTCCTCATCACCTGTGTGGCTTCCTCCTCTACTGTTTTCTTTAGCATGCCCATGTCGTCTAATAGCGGCCCGTCTGTGTCCATGTCCATCGGGCTGCCTGAGCCCGTCGAATCGATATACAACAGAAACTGCACCGAGAAGAGAAGACCGAGAACAGGTATGACACCCACACACACACAGATGTAACAATGCATATTCAAAGGCTGAGCAACTAGGGCAAGTGCAAATGAAGCTCCATCTGTGTAACGGGAGTTAAAAAAAAAAAAAAAGGATCATACATAATAATGAACTCCACTACAATAAAGCCAGAGGTCAGACAGACAGTCACAGAAGAGTCGGATTTACTCACCTGTGGGTTTGACTTGGCTAGGTTTTCGATCTTTAACCACGCTTCTTCCCGCTCCTTCCACTTGCTTTTCTCTCTGACGCGTGAACAAAACAGTAAAAACCTTTAAAAGACTTGCTTCAGAGGGTAAATTAAAATCCCCCTGCGTGTATAACATTCCTAGTGGTGGATTAAAAATCTGTTGGCGAGACATAACAGATACACCATCTCGGTGTCAGGTGTCAAACATACGGCCCACGGATCCACTGGAAGTTGCAAATGAGAAGCTGAAGCGTCGCATTGTTAAAATTCAACTTAATTTTATTTTGCTCATGCTATTCACGATGTTGAAAGTATAGTTGGTTGTGTGTAAATATTCTCAAAATATAACTTCACCTTTTTGACTTTAACACGGAGAGAAAAGTTTGAAGATTACATTAGTTCCATATTTTTATGCTTATTGTCTTACTAGTCTGGCCCAGTTCAGTTCATATTGGGTTGAATGTGGCTCTAAAGCGAGTTTGATCTAGATCCCAAAACATGTGACATCAAGAACTGATGTCTGAAGTCTGAAACTATAGGGTCAAGCTGTAATGCTAAAGCCATTTACTAATGCATCTTATAGCTTCATTAATAAACAAACCATCCAAAGAAAAAAACCCTAAACACATAACACGACATTTAGGTTCATAGTGCACTATTAAACCCCGAAAAGCTAAAAACAGGCCATAATGGGATTTGTTTCTTACTTGCTCTTCTCTGCTCTAAACTGTTGGGTGCAGTCGTCAAACAACTTCTGGTTCATCTCCATGAAGAGTTTAAGAGCGTTGTAGATCAGCCCGTGGATCGTCCTGTGGACACAACCACGACTGCTGATCACTTGACGTACAAGACGTATCAAAACGAATGAAAAGCTAAATTCATTTACAGAGCGGTCCTGGTTCCAGTGGCGTTGTGTGTGATGACAGTGTGGCAGACTGTAGAGTGGTGACTCACTTGTTCCAGTGTGTCTTGGAGTTGCGGTAGAGGGCTGGGAACATGATGGGTAGGATCTTGGCAGCGTTGTCACTGATGAGACTCATAATGTATTCATTGTTCCAGTAGTAAAGCGCTCGCTCTGCCACCTAATCACACACACACACGTTAATAGACATGGATTAACTTATGCAAACAAAGACCCATTCATGACACAAACAGATTGTATGATGTACAAGTGATCCAGACAAATGCTACGTCCAATCAGATTGGTGGCAGACCTGAAAGTGGGGGCTGGACACGCATTTGGCCAGCTGTCTGAAGAGGGGCTCCATGACTTTGACGAATTCGGAAGGTTCGATGACGTCCAAGATCTCCTCCAGCTCATTGAGGAACATCACTTCTTTTGGACTGTGGGTCTTTGGCCAATACTTCAACAGAGCCATCACCGTCTGCACACGGATTTCAGAGAGATTCCATAAATGTGATTCTTTAGCCTTGCATCGGTACTCAAATACTTTGAAACTTTGGCATTAAATGTATTTATATAGTGATACGTGATTATATGGAATAACCACTGATCCTTAACAAGGTCTTTAAGAAAGTGACCTATTGAAAGATATCTACAATATTAATGAAATTATAGCATTAGTACATCAAATCTTACCGGTTCTGTGAGCGTGCTATCCTTCTCTAAGAACTGTACCACACAGTAGGCCAGCTGCAGGAAAAAACAAGATAATGTTCCCCACATTAATTCATCTCCATCGTTAAACGCGATTGTATTAGAAGGTATCATATAGAAGAGCAGAGATATTGTGGTTTACCTGTGGGTGATATACACTAAGAGACTTGACTTTGTGTAAAGGCAGTAGGACTTTCAGCAGGAATATCTTGTGCTCTTCTTTTAATGGCAATGCAAATCCATTGATTATACTGTAATGAGGGGGAGAGTCGTTAGGGAAACTAGACCTCTACTTCTAAAAACATTAAGGGAAATTACGCACAAGAAACCCTTTTGAAAACGACTTACCTGCCTAATATTTCCAGTAATTCTGCTATTCCATTATGATGCTCGGTTTCATAAATGAACCTGGGAAGCAACAAAGAAACACAATGTCAGACGTCGAGGCGACACATCAAGGCTGTGGGGGTCATTCCACAAGCCCACCCAAGAGTCACTCACAAAGTGCTTCGGTTTAATTCACTATACTCACTCACCTATAAAATATGTTATTTATCTGTTTCCTAATGTATGCTCGCAAGCCCAGGAACTTGCCATAGATCCGATGCAGAGTGGTCTTTAAAAAATCCCTTTCCCTGGGGTCTTCACTGTCAAACAGGTCTAAGAGCTGGAGACAGATCATTGACAGAGACGTCAGTGTTACACTCAACTATGCACCAAATACAGGCATTTATATTTCAGATCACAGAATGCCTTCTTATCGTCAAGCATAACAGACGGTGCAAATATTATCAGCTCCTCACCTGCATTACAAACCTCTGGTCAATATACTTTTTGGCTATGTTAGGTTGAAAGTCTGGCGACTCTAGAAAACGTAGAAAGAATTCATAGACGAGCTGCGGAAAGAATAAAAGAGGTTAAGAGTCTCCAATGGTGCTATGTGGATTTATTATTGAGAGGTTGCAGTAAAAGAGAAACACGGCGCGTCTGTGTGTGTATTGTGTGTTTGTACCTGTAGATGTGGCCACGCAGCCTCTAGCGTGGGCTCGTCCTCCTCTGGGTCAAACTCTGCCCCCGTGGGGTTGGATGATGGTGGCAACGCCCTGAACATATTCACGGCAAACTGTGGAAGTGACAGAAAAGGTCAGGTCAGGCCAGGACATGCTTTACTGAAACTCAAAACCACTGAGTGTATGGAAAGACCAACGCCATGGTGTATCTGGGAAGCGATCTGGAGCCATGGTCCAAGTACTAGAGACGTATTTAGATCATCATCTAACCTCTTACATTCAAAAAGATAACGATGTGAATACAATTCTGCCATTAAAGAGTTCTAGTTCGACCTACTTTACTGAATGTGCTCTTCGCATAATAATGACGGCTGAATCACATGGAGAGGTGACGTTAATAAACCCTCCTGCAGTCTTCATCAACAACGAAGATGTTTGATGTTCCCTGGCACCGTCACTGTGTCATCTTTATAAAAACGGCCTATGGTCAACGCTTGTGATATTTGACACAGCAGTGCTAAACTCAATTCCCTGGACTAATAAGCGATGCAACTGTCCGGTAGTTCTAATGATACTTCATATAAAGAAAAGCACAGACGATACATCACAATGTTAACTCAGATTTTAGCAACTCAGATTCAACAGTGTACAAAGGAAAGCACACGGATTCCAAGGGGAGTTTGCTAAAGCTATGTAAACATTGACTGTGGTGTAATGTTAGTGACTCTACCTACAACCTGGGTTAGAGTTACTTCAATATAAAATTTTCATTAGGAAAACAGCCATTTATTCAGCATCTCTAAAAAGGTAACCACCTGTACATCATGTCAAAAAGTAAAACGGCCCTGGTTTAAATGCATTTATCCTATCCATTAAGATTTGTCATTTATACTATAATCTATGTATTTTAATCTGTTATTATTACAAACTTGAGTTCTTCAACCTGTGCCAGAGGTTCAAAACTCATGTCCGACAGCATTTCGCTGCAGAACAACTGTTTACATTATGCACTTCTGACAAGACATTAAAAAACAAATAAAGGGAGTCTGTGAGTGTCTATCCAAAAAGACACCCAATCATATTCTCCACACAGCTGTAACCAGAGGAACAGTGATCGGAAATACGCCGCCGTCTTTCAAAATCACAACACAACAGCTAAGAATAAAACAATTTTCCGAACAATTCCTAAACACAGATTAATACAAATGCCAAATTCAGTGACTGCAACTTGCGAGTTGCAATGCAATTCCCCAACCTGAGTAGCAACCATCTATTTTCCCTCCGAGTCTATTCTCATTCTCCTGACTGCATTCTTATAAAGTCCCTCCAGAGTGCAGTCGACCAAAGGTCAATGCACACTCTCTCAACATCGTGTTTATATTCTTAGAAGAAGACAGTTCTTACTTCCCCCCAGAGGATGGGAATAATGGAACAACCACTGCAGTGTCATCCAAAGGTCTGCCAAATATTGTTCTAAACCTTCAACAGTGTGACATCAAACGCAATCTGAACGAACAACGGATCATTCGACATTATATGTGTATAGCCTTAACATAAGAACACCCTCTTTATGGGGGGAAAAAAAAAAGGAGTTTGTCTAGTCACTCTTCAGTCTTTGATGATGAAAGCTGTCAGGAGACTACAAAGAGTGCTTGTCTTTAAGGGGGCTGCTGGAATAAGAGTATATTTTCATGCTGATTTGGGAGCTCTATTGCATTTGCTGTTGTAGTGATCAAATAAAGCCACGACGAGGAGGACGTGAGTAAATTTGCACCTTGATCACCAGCAGTTTACCATGTGGCACTGAGACAGAGCTTTGATTAACATCAAAGCCCTTTGGATTGGCTTGGGAAAGCGAGCGTGGCACAATGAAACACACCTCGGTGGAACCTCCTCCTAATCACCGGCAGGAGCCACATGATGATCACGGTGACTAGAGCAGAGGCGTCAAACTCAGTTTTAGTTCAGGGGCTAAATTCAACCAAATTTGGTGTGAAGTGGGCTGGGCAGTAAAATAATAATAGAATTACATATCAACAATACGTTGATAATAGGATACAAACCAAATATGATGAAAATGTTTACTTCTACAAAAGGTCCTTTAAAACTATATGAATAACATTAACTACGTGCAATTTTAACAATATTGTGCATGAGTATATAATTTATACATGTTCATTACAACTTGCAGATCACAGTGGATCTACAAATACAAACAACATTCAGTTACAGGTAGAATATTGTTAAAATACACTTCTCTTCAGACATTTCAGGTTGTTTATATTTGTTTAGATCATCTTTTTTTGTGAAATGATTCAGGAATAATAAAATGAGAATATTCTCATTTCCACAGAGAAGAATTTTGAGAGTGTATTTATGACTTATTATGTGATAATATTTTTCCCAATCTGTATGTGGATCCTGAAATATCTTAGGTGTAATTTTTGCATTTCACAACTTCATCCCAAGGGCTGGATTAGAACCTTTGGCAGGCTGCATTTGGCCCCCGGGCCACATGTCTGACCCCCCCAGACTAGAGCTTCAAACAGCTTTAGATCTGCAGCACTAGGAGCTCCAGCCAATTTAGGATTAGTCACCTCACATGTTTTGACAATCTTTTGGCAAACACCACTAACTGACCACTTGATGGAAGCTAAATAAATGGATGGCTTAATGGTCAGCCAGAAGATCTTAAGGAGAATAGATGTGTTATGTTTATGTGACACATCCCTGGGTTTGAAATAAGGCCAGTGATGCTCATGTGAGTTTCCTGTGACTTTTCAGGAGCCAAGAAATAAATACTAATGAGTCTGAAGCCAGCCAAAGAGTATTCCTGGTCGTGGTAACCGCTGTGCATTCTCTTTCGTCACGGTGCAAAAATAGTCTAGAAAAAGGTCGCCCTTTTTAAACAAATGACAGATCATTACACAAAGGTTAAGGGAATATGGCAGCAGTAAGCACAGTGTAATATCCACACTGAGTCAGGTGGCTCCACACTGTCACATGTACTCTGTAATACACAGAAGAGCCT
Organism: Gymnapogon annona; assembly: GCA_029814585.1. Classification (NCBI taxonomy): domain Eukaryota; kingdom Metazoa; phylum Chordata; class Actinopteri; order Kurtiformes; family Apogonidae; genus Gymnapogon; species Gymnapogon annona. The sequence continues at coordinate 7,492,506 of JAPTHA010000017.1, read as the reverse complement.
TATTCATAAACATGCCTCCAAGAAATTTAAACAGAATCCTAGTTCACTGAGATCTGACGGCTAACAGGCACTTTACTGAGAATTTAATCTAAGTGAATGTTCTCAAAGCTAACCAACATCTTCTGACCTTCATCTCAGACGGGATGAAACAACCACAAATTATTCAGATGTTTTAGGTGTTCCGCAATATGGCCTCAGTGGATACACACTGTAGCCGGGGAATATCATCCCAAGGGAACGTGAACTCATTAGAGGTGGTTGTGTTCGGTAATTTACCAGTTTAATTAAGCAAAGGCCTTATTTGTGACACTAAAGCCGCTTTTCCACTGCTGCTGTCCCTCCATTCAGAAGGTAACACACTTCGATGATGTAAGACCAAGTGCCTCCAGATAATACCATCATATTTCTAGCATCGCCATTGGTCAGAGTCTACAACTACATGTGAAAATATCACTCCATCATCATTGAAACATGTATGTGTCATCAAGTCGTGATGCTCAACACGGAGCCAAGCTGGATAGAAACCCCTGACAGTGGAGGAAACGTTCAGTCGAGTAGACTGTATGTGAATAAACTCAACCCAACTGCTCGGGGGCTTTGACTGGGCAATTTATCTAAATGTACCTGTTTGGATTTGTTTTTTGTCATTTGTAAACTATGCTATTTGTAGTTATATATAAAACTATGTTCACGCCTGGAAAATAACACAACAATGTATTTGAATAATAATGAGTGGCAGCTTTACTTTCCTCCTGAACCAACCTGAGCAAGGTCAAGGTGGGCTGGGCTGATACTGTCAGTGGAAAAACAACATGACTCAATACAAGACACATTGTTCCTAAGACCTGTTACGAGTGGCACCAAATATAAGTGCGCTTCGTGCCTTAAATGGAATAAGACGCAGTCTGACACACAGGTCGCCTCACTCCGCATACGGCATCCATCTGGTGTGTAATTTAAAGAGATGACATTTTCTTCATACTGACCATGTGGACCACCTCTGGGTAGATGGGTTCAGTAATGACGTTTCTGTTGTGGGTGATGTACTCCACCATCTCGCTCAGCGCTGCCCTCTTCACCTCCTTCCATTTTAGGTCACTCAGAGGGTCCGAGACGAAATCGAAGAGGACGCAGCACTGCCGCAGCTTTTGAATGAACAACTTCTCCTGTTCCGTGGGAGGTACATCTGCAAGACAGACAACGGACACGAATGTCAAACACGACAAAAATACCAGTGCTATTTAATGTCAGGGCTGTATTTGTAAATTCAGGAGAACTCTCTCTGAGGCAGCAACAGAGATACAAATCATTAGCACATTAACCCATAAGGACCCAGGTGTTACATTTGTGGCAGTTGCCCTCTGAAATTTCTCTCCATTTAACCTTTACTTTAAGAGATTTATCATCATTTATTTCAATACCACTCTAAAATGTTTCCCACTGCAAACAATCTATTCCTTATATTTCATTTCCAACACTTAGAGGTTGGTGAAAAATCAAACTGAAAGGTTATTACATAAACAGAGATTGACAGAATTAATGGATCAACAGGTATTAAACAGTTCAGATCAGAAGATGCTGGATATTATCAGAAGTTAACTGCATAAATTCATTCAACTGCATAAATAAAGACAGTGTACATTAGTCTCCATTACACCTATAGGAGGAATGTAGCACTCTCTACCAATGAGGGTTACTGCTGACAATATACAGGCCTACAAAGATATTTATTCATTCCCCCTTCTTTTGAAACAGTTACTAATTATTTTCATGGAGTAGTAGATATTCTGACTCTTCCTGATACTTTGCTGCCGCGGAGCTCAGTTGAGAACATGCCAAGACCTCATTTACAGGCTTTGTAAATCAATAACTTATTTTTACAGAAAGGGCGTCAACACTAGAATGAATGATGTACAGGCTCTCGATCCGACCCCAGGAATACGTAGGCACACCTGGCTGCGTATATTCATTACCTTGCTAGTTAAAAAATCATTACACATTTTTGTAGCTACTGCACGCCCACCACCAATGAGCCAGCATCCTTTCTGTTCCAGCGCGCATGCATTATCAACACAGAACAGCTGTCTCACATAAATCAGCTTTAGCAGAAGAGATCCAAAACACAAGAAAACAGTGTGCACCACAAATTAATTTAAATGTGTTTACTGCCGTTACTGTTAAATCAACAGATTAATAAAACACAACATGACTAGTCGTGAAATGCAGGGTTTGTTTTAAATGAATAAAACACAAACACGCCCATTCATTCTGTCACGCTTGAAATTTTATACCTCCCCCACATAATTCCTGAATATTTAAGAACATTTCCATGACCATCCATGACACCATTTTAAGATTTTTTTTTAAAAAAAAGTATCTCCTATTGGGCTTTCAAGATAATTTGTACCATCTATCTGGAGTCTGGCCTGTTTTAGCCTCCCTGGACAAGACTCATATTGATCAGTATTATATACTGCACATAATAGTGATGATACCGATTCTGTTGGCAAGTTCATACTGTAAGTAATCACAAACACACATCACCATAAAAAGTAAGAGATACTTTCAAGCTGGAGAAATGTATTAATTAGTCACCCAATAAATGCCCCTCCTTACTCCGTACCGAAAAGTAAATTAATGAAAAGTAAACATGCATTTCCAGTAGCCTGTATGGCAACTGCCTTTGCTTTTACTAGAAACTACATGTCTGTCAAACAAAACATGAATTTGTATTTTCTTTCAGAGTCAGTCATTCCCATCGAGTAGGACCCGGCTGTTAACTGAGTCAACTTATTTATTTTTATTTAGAAGTTTTATTTGAACATAACATTAAAAGAAAGAAAAAAACAAAGTCAACCAATTTGCTGACACGTGTTCACAAGGAGAGGGCAGAATTCGAAACTTCAAGTTCTGCAGATACCAATGGCTTGTGAAACACACAACCACTGCCTATTAATTGACGTTTCTTTTAACGCAACCTGAGCTGCAGCTGTTGTGGCTACAAGTAACAAAAACAGATCTTTCCACTTCTTTCCACATCTCACCTTTGTACGTGTGAAGTGAACAACTACATGATGACTCTAGAAATCACAGAAGCTTCATCTCTACGTTGACTCACACAGACGGTTGACAGCACCAGGCTCTATCTAAACCTGAAAATTCATTCTCCTCCAATTGTCAGAGAAAAACCAAAGCCATACATGTATTCATACTGAGCCTGGACAAAGATTAGTGACATTAAACAATATTTCACTTTTCCGACAGAGGATTTATTTGTTCGTCCCAGTCTATGATTTACAAGATCGTGCTGGTTCCCCGTTAACAAACTGAATGTTTAAATCACCATGGTGACCACAGGGCTGAGACAGGACTTTGGACTAAGGGGTGACCGCTGCTAATCAGAGATGCGTACACACTGCTGCCACTGCCAACACAAATCAGATGCGACTGATGTCTGATCCATCAGCAGCCATCAACAGATGTGTCAGGCAGAAACACCTCACAAAAAAAAGCTACAGCTTGTACCATTGACTGGACAAGTCTCATAATGTCAAACGACACTTATTCTTTGTTAAACTGCTTTAACTAAACCACAAACATAAAGCCAGAGTCTTGAGAAGTCATGTCAAAATTACGCAAGTAAAGATGGACGACAGAGACACTTATAGGGAAGGGTGTACAGAAAAGAAATAGTAAATCTTTCTTAATTTAAATAAATTTTTGTTATTTACATATCAAAATTTAAAAGACACTAGCTCAAAATGGTTACATGTCAAAATTGAACAAAAAATTTTAAAAAAATAGATAAAACTCATCTCCTTATGGACGCCACAAAGACAACTACAGTGATTACAGTGATACAAGATTTCAGGGAAACACATAGCGTCATTTGGAGATTAAAAAAAAAGAAAGAAAGAGTTAAGATGACTAAAAATATCCTTCACTTTAGGCCCATCACATAAAAAAGCACACAATCATCGACAACTAAACACACTACAAAAATACTACGCACTAAGTCTCGCTACACTTGCTTGACAATCTACCACCAGAGCTCTGACACAACAGGAAACAGCCATGTAAACATACCGTCAATCTCTACATCAAACACTGAAGCAAACAGAGCTCCCACACAAGGGTTTTGCTCCAAACAGATCTTGGTTTAGAGGCATATGTGTAGTTTTAGAATATGACAGGTGTCATCCATTCTAATCTAAAAGTCGAAGGAACATGCAAACACATGGCCGCTGAGTACAATGACAGAACCAACACTGTGAGTTGTTTTCGTCAATTTGCAGTATGTTTATCATTTTGAATATAGCACATCAACCATGCAAGCATCAACAATCTTTTGTCAAGAATCTGAGGTCAGAAGATCATGCACACTTCCACAAAAGGACTACGGCTGAACAGCACTATCAGATAGGCTGTCTCCACAAAGCCACTACACTGGGAGTCTTGTGGCAAAACTGATATTTAACACACACCAGGAAAGGCCACCTCTAAAACTTAGGTGGTGGAAGAGGAATCGAATGACATGTTCCTGAAAGCATATGTACCTTTAGGAGCTTCCTTATGTGTTCTACAGCTGAATCATATGATCGATTGTGATGCCAGTCAGGAATGAGAAACAACAGTGAATTGGGACACAATGAAGACAAGTCAAATATATATGTATGTCACCAAGGGCTGCACCATTAATTGTTTTTAAATCAAATTATTTATTTAGAGGATGGAAAACAGGAATCATCAACACGATTACTCTGTCACGTGTCTCCTGGTTTCTGTAGGCTCCTCCCTCTTAACTGACAGTGGCCTCTTCTGCAGGCAAGGTTTTGCTGTGGTGCAACAACAAAGAATTAAATGTATGGACAAAACTTGTGCACTACATTACTGAGCTTATCATGGCTCAATAATTAATACTATTCTTATTAAACATCACTGTGCATAACAGAAACAGACCATCACATATCACTGGCAGAAAAACCACATGCAGATATACTAACTTCTGTTGTCATATGTAGTTTTACCCAAAAATGTCAATCAAAAATGGACAAAATTGTGCCACCACTGCTATATGCACCGTTATAATGTTGCATTCATTAAAGGCAATCAGAAATGTTACACGTAAAAGTTCTTGAAACACTATTATTTAACTGTCGAAATGCCACTGTATCCAGAATATACATAAATGAACTTTAGAAGCAAAAACAATAGCGCTTAACCTGGTAGATTAGACAGACGTGTTCAGAGTCTGCAAGTATAAATAAAACAGAGGTCACCTGTGTGTGTAAACTAGGTGTCACTGGTGAATTTACTTTCAACGTGCCTGGAAGGGCTGTGGCTGATCTCAACAAGCCAAAACACAGGTCCACCACAGAGTACTTCATCTCATCAGCCCCAAAGTGCCAAGAGGTCTACCAGCTCCTGTTACACAACAGCACTAGGGTTTCTGAACAAGCCTAAAATATTAAGCGGCGTGCTGTGCAACTGCAGACTTCACACACAGGCCTCGCTGCATGGATGGGCAAATAACCTTTCCTCATCTAAAGCCCCCAGCTTGCACACCGGAAACCATTATCTACACAAATTCCTCCCAAGTACAAATCTCAAAAACAACAGTGTGCCTACTCGTAAATATTTAATCGAGTAGTTAAACTGGTATTTAATGTCAAATACTTTTTCACATATTCCAATCTGATGACATAAATGGGCTACCTATTGTAAAATTACATTTTCAGACTTAAGTTACCCTTGTCGCTTTAATTAAAACTCTATATCAGGCCATGTCAATGCATGTGTAAGTTACAAATGCCTGTGTGTTAAATATAAACTTGCATATCTACATATGGTGATGGGCTGATGGTAAAGAAAACGGTTTTCACATTCATCCAGTGTCAGGTTCTGCTGGTGTCATGAGTATCAGCTTTAAGCCCGCAATTCTGCAGCCGGCTTGACGTACAGCGACAACTAGGATTCCCACACACACCTGTGTCAAATAACACCAGGTGCCTTAATACAAAATAAATGCACGCAGAAAGAAAGATTTGACCTCACTTCCTATGACATCAGCAGCCTTGGTGGGGGATGGGAGACTCAAATCTAGCTCTCCTCAGTCTCTTCCCCTACCTCCCTCCCTAAATAAAGCTAAGCTGTGCAGTACCTCGGCAAAACCCTTCCTCGCTGCCATACAAACACAATCACACACTTCCTCTTCCGAAAATAGTGATGCCACTGACAGTAAGAGGATCCACACCCAGTGTCTTGCAGAAACTTTTACACAACGTAGGCTGACAACACCACTTTGTTGTACAGAATCCAAATAAGCAGCTGCAGTTACAAAATTGCAAAAACATTCTTGCCCATCTCCCCCTGAAACACACACACACACACACAGAGCAGCAGAAGGGGTACGTTTCCTATTCTCACCTCTAAAATGCATAAGTGCCACAGG
>JAPTHA010000017.1:7454042-7475219 GCA_029814585.1 Gymnapogon annona | reverse complement strand
GTATTGCTGTGGTTCATATTTAGTGTATATGTATATGTATAGATGTAAGTCCCTTTTTACTACTGAGGTCTGTGTGTATGCATGTATAAATGTATGGTTGGTTTATTGTTGTGGTTCATTTTATTTATTAAACAGGAAAGATTTCAAACAAAACCGGGCCTGGCTCAGCACAAACAGATTCTCTGCAGGTTTCTGCTCCGCAGACACAATGGCACAGCAACCACAACATGTCAAACATTCAGCACAAAACACACACGCACACACAAACGGAGAAACACACTGGTGTGAGGCATAGTGTCCAGCGCTGGTGGTTACATTGATAGTTGTCAGCCACGTTTCACCACAATCTTTTTAAACAGACCAGTGCACTGAATAGTTCTTATGCTGAGGGGGACCCTGTTCCAGGCCCTGGTGAGCTCATATAAAAATGAATTTTGACTAAAAGTGTCATGTCTGTGTGTATGTTCAGATGTATGTTGTTGTGGTTTTTATGGGTATGTAGATATAGGTATACCTCTTGATTATTACTGTGGTTTATGCTAGGGTTCTATGTACTGTATGTATGTATGTTGTTTTTTTGCTTTGGCTTGTCAGTGTGTATGTATATATAGATCAGCTTGTTCATTGCTGTGGTTCATGGTTATATGTACATATGTCTGTTTATTGCTGTGGTTCATACTTGTGCATATGTATAGATGTGTTTTGTTCTACTGCTGTGCCAAAGAACTAACTCATTCACTGCCAGACATGTCAACGTTACCCGTCTACCTGTCTCAAATGACATCTGTAGACGTCATTGGCAGTCAATGTTAAAGGCCTATCATAATATCAATTTTTTTCCTACCCTGTTACATCAGTTTGTGTGATTATGGAGTTTTCCCAGCTCTCACCTCTCATAAAGCTGATTTATTTTGCATCAGTTGTTTTATAAGGGTCCAAATATAAGAATTTACTTCATGCGATCATGGTAGAGCTCAAAATCTCATTAAATGGAACTGCCAGTTTTAAGTGGAGCTTCACTGCCATCTAATGTAAAATGATGGTCAATGTTTCCCACTAATGTACTAATTCGTCTTTCCTCAAATTAAATCAATGTTGATTTTTTTAAGGCATCAAGTGTTAATCCCTTAGAAATGCAATGCCAAAAGCCATGTCACTGAGGTCAAAAAGTTAAGTTGATGAAACATTCGTGTAATTTAGACAATGTTTATATTTTGTAAAATCTACACTCAAGTCATCCAAGAGCTAAAGAAACTGATATAATAAGTATAAAGAACCTGAATCTGTGTAATACAAACAAAACATGGCAGTTAAAGTGATAAACGTTTTATTCATGGGACCCACCATTTCCAATAACATTTCTGATATATTTACAGTTAAAACAAGAACACAAACTTTGGAATGTCAATAAATACAAAAACAAAATGGATTGATACAACTTAAAGTACAAAAAGTGACAAAAATACTAAAGGAATGACTCAACTGTATGTCGTCAATTGAAGGGCAAATAAATGGAAGTTGTTGAAGGGACATTTCGGGCTCATTCACAACATTAAACTTGAGACTTTATGTAGCGCTACTTCCCAAAACTATCAGGAAATTAAGACCCTAATCCACCTCCTCCATCCTTGATGTGTCGTCGTCATCGCCCTCAAGAGGGGGCATGTCCTCAGTGGGAGCAGATGGAGTATCATCTGAAGTCAGATCATCTTCATCAATGCCTAGAAGAGAGCCAAACAGATGTTGAGTCACAACCAGCGTCTAGTAATATTAAAACACAACTTACTTTATCGGATTTCTGGAGTAGAAATAAACAACTCCTCACCAAGACCCAGCTTGATCATTCTGTAGATGCGATTGGAGTGGGTCTGGGGGTCGTCCAGGGTGAATCCTGAAGAGAGCAGAGCGGTCTCAAACAGGAGGATGACCAGATCCTTCACAGATTTATCGTTCTTGTCGGCCTCTGCCTTCTGCCTCAGCGTCGCCACGATTGGGTGATCAGGATTAATCTCAAGGTGCTTTTTAGCAGCCATGTAGCCCATGGTGGAGTTATCCCTGAGGGCCTGGGCCTTCATGATTCTCTCCATGTTGGCTGTCCAGCCATAGGTGCTAGTGACGATGCAGCAAGGAGATGAGACAAGGCGGTTGGACACGGTGACCTGTGGAGATGAAGAGATAATGTCATCTTCTGATTCAATTTTCCTGTCAGTGAATTACACACAACAGCAAACAACTAATGAGCAGAAACAAGTCCCGTCAACTCTCCTCACCTTCTCCACCTTCTTCTCCAAGATGTCCTTCATGATCTTGCAAAGGTTCTCAAACTGAGCTTTCTTTTCCTCCTGCTTCTTCTTCTCATCCTCGTCTTCGGGCAGCTCCAGGCCTTCCTTGGTCACCGACACCAGGTTCTTCCCCTCAAACTCCTTCAGCTGCTGTACACAGTACTCATCAATGGGCTCGATCATGTAAATGACCTCTAGGCCAGCTTTGCGAAGACGCTCCACAAAGGCAGAGTTGGCCACCTGGTCTTTGGTCTCACCTGAAATATCACAGTAAATCTGTCATTCATATAAAGTCCTATAGCACAGTATACATTAAGACGGGCAATTAAAGAAGCGATGCATCCTCACCAGTGATGTAGTAGATGTGTTTCTGGTTGTCCTTCATGCGGGTGACATAGTCTTTCAGGGAAACCATTTCATCTCCAGAGGCTGAGGTGTAGTACCGCAGCAGTTCAGACAACTTCTTCCTGTTCTGAGAGTCTTCATGGATACCAAGCTAAAAGAAAAAAAAAAAAGATATAATGGTCCTTAAAAAACAACACATGAGACAAGATGAAATTTGATGTTGTGTAACAACTTTGATTTTAGCACTGGCAAAATGTACATTATTTTCTGAAATTTCCCCATGTGGGACTAATAAAAAGGTGCATCTACTTTAATCTATCTCCATGGTATTATGTAAAATTAGGTAACACACAATACTGTCTGTGGTATTAAGGTGGTAATAAGCTGCAGTCACTGATAAGTAGAGCATTCCATTCAGACAACAGGAGATGGCAGTAAGGAGCTCCTAATGAGCCTCAAAGCAGCTTTTCATTTGGACAATATGGCAAAAGGATCAGACAGATGGCTACTGCCTGAAAAGGTCACGGGAACACGTGGTAATCATTAACTGCATTACCAAAGGTTTTTGTAAAGCGTTGCAACTTGGAAATATACAAGTGCTGGAAGGATGCTCACATTCAGCCTAACATGTCAAACCATTTCACATCAAACCAAGGTAAGTCCAGAGCATTTATGTGAAGCAAGGTATGGAAAGCAGCTGCCACACCAACCTTTATGTTCTTTGAGAACTGCTCATAGCATTTCTTGTAGTTGTCCTTGTCCTCGGCCAGCTCGGTGAAGAGCTCCAAGCACTTCTTGACCAGGTTCTTGCGGATGACCTTCAGAATCTTACTCTGCTGCAGCATCTCTCTGGAGATGTTCAGAGGCAGATCCTCAGAGTCCACCACACCCTTGATGAAATCTAGTGGGAGAAATGAAGACAACAAATAAAATCTAATCTCACATCTTTAATTGGCAATTTCACAGTCCAGTTAATACTCACTGAGATACTCGGGAATGAGCTCGTCACAGTTGTCCATGATGAACACCCTGCGCACGTACAGTTTGATATTGTTCTTCTTCTTCTTGTTCTCAAAAAGGTCAAAGGGGGCACGTCGAGGCACAAAGAGCAGAGCACGGAATTCAAGCTGGCCCTCTACTGAAAAGTGCTGTGGAAAAATGAGTCGGTGTCAGTGTGCTATATTACATTAAAGAACTACATGCAGTTGATGTACACAGGACAGCTCCAAAATTCGAACCTTGACCGCCAGATGGTCCTCCCAGTCATTAGTGAGACTCTTGTAAAATTCTCCATATTCCTCATTTGTGATGTCATCAGGGTTGCGGGTCCACAATGGTTTGGTCTTGTTGAGCTCTTCCTGATCAATGTACTTTTCCTTGATCTTCTTCTTCTTCTTCTTTTTGTCTGAAGACTTGTCATGATCGTGCTCGTCATCTGAACCCACATCCTCAATTTCTGGCTTGTCCTCATCCTTTTCCTCTTCTTCATCCTTCTCTTTTTCCTTCTCCTCCTCCTCCTCCTCAGCCTCATCATCACTCACTTCCTTGTCACGCTCTTTCTCCACCTAAACAGCAGCACATCAGTTATTGGCCATCACAGAAAAACAAGCCTGGACCCTACAAGTATTCCCAATTTGCATACACTTTACTGAACCAAAAAATGCCACTGATCTATAAAAAGTGCAGCTTTACTTACACACTAGTGTCATTTGGAATGTTTTTTAAAAAATGTACAAATCCTACAAAGGAATAAAAAGTGAATATCAACTTAAACCACCACTTACAAACAGAGTGATTGGGTAGCCGATAAACTGTGAGTGTTTCTTCACAATTTCTTTGACTCTTCGCTCTTCAAGGTATTCCATCTGATCTTCTTTAAGGTGCAAAACCACCTTGGTGCCACGACCCATGGGCTCAGCTGGATAAGACAAAAAATGTATTAAAAAGTTAACCCTGGTAAAAGCCCAAATTTGTTACATCTCAGTAACCATGTAAAATCCTTTCACTACTTACTGTTATCAACTTTGACTGTGAATGAGCCTCCAGCAGAGGATTCCCAGGCATACTGCTCATCATCGTTGTGCTTGGTAACAACTGTCACCTTCTCTGCTACCAGGTAGGCAGAGTAGAACCCAACACCAAACTGACCAATCATGGAGATGTCAGCTCCAGCCTGCAGAGCCTCCATGAAAGCCTTGGTGCCAGACTTAGCAATTGTCCCAAGGTTGTTGATCAGGTCGGCCTTGGTCATGCCAATACCTGTGTCAATCAAGGTGAGGGTGCGCTCCTCTTTGTTAGGAATGACTTCAATTTTTAGGTCCTTGCCGCTGTCCAGCTTAGTGGGATCAGTGAGACTCTCATAGCGGATTTTGTCCAGGGCCTAGGAGAAAAAACAAATTTTAACTTCTAGACTCCTGTACACTTCTGTCATATGTCAGTCATTCATGAATGACGACATGATATGCCTTCGCCCATTTTAATTTTTTAGTAGTTGTAACATGATTAACTTACATCTGAGGAGTTGGAGATGAGCTCCCTAAGGAAGATCTCTTTGTTGGAATAAAAAGTGTTGATGATCAGAGACATTAGCTGAGCAATCTCAGCTTGGAATGCGAAAGTCTCAGCCTCGTCCTCCATTGGTTGGTCGTGTGACTCAGGCATCTACAGAGAAAAAAAAAAACAAAAAACACATAAAGTTACTGAATGAATACTCTCACTGACTCACTCACTAACTCACTCAATTATTCCATTATTCACTGAATGAATAATGTGAAGCGCTTTGAGTGCCTTGAAAAGTGATATGGAAATTCAATCCATTGTTACATTAAAAATATACACATGTATAGTACATTTTGACTCATTAGTAGTATATAATCTTAGACTACAAGTGTTCATAGGTCTTAGGAGATCCTTGAATTATAATGAAACAAATACTTTGTCTGAAATAAATGAAACGGACAGAAATTTGATTCATCATCTTTGTTTTGATTGAATCGTGTGTGAATACAGCGTCCACCTTGTTCTGCACCTTAACACACATACAATAGCCACAAACATTTGGGTAAAAAAAAGGTCAATACCCTTATGTATCATAACAATAATCTAATATCATGTATCATTGCAATACTGCATTAGCATTTTCATGTCTTGGGTGTATTGCACATGACTGCAATTCTTCTATCACTGTCAAAATGTGATTTTTGGAGATGTTACTCTCAGACAATAGGGCAACTAAATAATGAAGCGCTGCCATTAGTGTTCATCTATGAACAATTCTTCCCATCTAATTTCATCTCTAAAAACAGCATATGATGCACATTAAACTGTTTTTGAGACCTGAGGAGATTTCAACTGTATTTCAGGTTCAAGATTCAAGAGTTTGATTGTTATGTGCGCAGCAAAGAATGTAGTTCTCCCTAAAAAGACGCCATATTAAAAAAAAACAAGTTAGAACAATCCAATGCAGCATTAAGGTCAATTGGAAACCCAGAAGGTCTTTATGCAAGTTACAGAGGATAATTAATAAAGGATATCATGCGGACATCACTTGGATAAATCAGACAAGTATTGAGATCTATGGCTCAATGAGATCTATGTCATCTATGGTTTTGTCAACATTACAGCTTGATCAAATATAGACACGTGGTTGAAATAGCGCATCAGCAAAAATGACACCACCTGCCGGTTTCCCTGATGAAATGCAAGTTTCTAGAAGGTACCAGGAGGCGCAGAGAACTCTAGCAGTTTCCATAGGAATGACAAGCTCCTCCTCTTACAGATCGAGGTTCTGTGAATGACCGTCTCTCTACTTAACTCATATCATCTCCAGCCACTTATCTCTATTCTCTTAGTACTGGGAAAGGTGGGGGGGGGGGGAGAGACTTGGTGTTTAAGATCGAAACAAATCTCTGGCCTTCGCAAATCTGATTAAGGTTCATTTAGTAACACGCCTGCTTAACATAATTCCTGCTTGACAAGTGCACCAGGAATGCACCATGTGGTCCAATGGTCCTGATGTCTTCCAGTATCTGATAATGTACTGGAAATAATTGCCAACATAATCTGAGACAAAGTTTGCAATGTTAAAAATAAAAAATAAAATCCAACGTGGCAATCCACTTTGTAACAGTTAAAAGACACGCCATTAACAAGGAATTAGATGGCTCTTATCTCACACTTTCAATCTCTCAATAATAAATTGAACATTTCCCCTAAGTACCACCTTCTTTTAACAACACTAACTGTTAAGCACGTTTCCAATGCCTCGCCTCGTCGGTGTCACTTCATACAATAAAGGTCAGAATAAAAAATATGTATATATATATACATATATATATATAAATCTGGTGCTAACATCTTTGGAACAGTTAAGCTAACGTTAGGTGGCCAGTACAGTACTGTGAAGGTCCGGGTTAAAGATCTTATAAACTGACGGATAAAGCATCCTTATTCAGTTATGTCATTGACTTACCTTAATCCTCAATTGATCGAAAACTCAAATGAGAAACGTGCACCGGCGTGTCTCCGCGGAGAAGACAAGTGGACGACTACGGAAGAAAAGCGACCGGGGCTGTTCCGCTTATGTATCCGTTCCTTCCGAGCATTCGAGAAATCCTGAGCTTCCAGAACCATCTGGAATCATCTTCCCCACAGCTCTGTGGAGGCCGCTGATAGGCCCTTTAAGCTGTCAATCTCAGCAGCGGTAGCCGCCCATTTTGCCATATATGGTTAGAAAGGCGGGGTTAAGGGCGGGCAGGAAGCGCCGGCTGCGGAAGTCCTGTGCGGCAGTAGAAACTAGTGAGTGAAGCATGCTGAGTTCACTGAAAATTCCAGAAGATTGAATTGGAAAAAAAAAACTTTCCAAAAGAACAAATCACACACTATTCATGTTTTGACAAATTGGTTGAATGAAATTGAATGAAAACCACCAGGATACAACACTCATCTTATTTCTGAACACATTTTATTAAAAATGTTGTGTTTTATAAAAAAAAAATAAAAGTTACAAAAAGAGACATAAGTCATAGTCTAAATGACTTTATATTACTCTTACTGGTTGGATGTTTAAGCAGCTGATCAAATGTAGTGCTATGCCACACTGTGGTATATAGCCTAAAACATTTTTGAATATAATTTATTCAACAGTTACTGATACTGTTACAGAAAACAGAATTGTGTAAGATTGAAAGGTCTATTTGCCATAGCAAAAAAATAAATAGAAAAAAGTGTCTACTAAGTATTTTAGTCAACTTCTTCCATTCTTGATGTATCGTCATCTCCTTCCAGAACAGGCATATCTTCATCAACAGGCTGAATAAGATCCTCCACCGCAGAGTCGTCATCATCAATACCTGCCATTGAAAAATACTTTCATTAGAACCAAAAGCCTCTCAACTGTGCCACACAATAAACAAATGTAATGAGCATTCTTGTATAATCCTTAATAATATCAGCAACTCACCAAGACCCAGCTTGATCATTCTGTAGATGCGGTTGGCATGAGTCTGGGGGTCTTCAAGTGTGAAACCTGAAGACAGCAGTGCAGTCTCAAACAGGAGGATGACCAGGTCCTTCACAGCCTTATCATTCTTGTCTGCTTCTGCCTTCTCCCTCAAAGTTTCAACGATCGGATGCGCAGGGTTGATCTCAAGATGCTTCTTAGCCGTCATGTAGCCCATGGTGGAGTTATCTCTCAAGGCCTGAGATTTCATGATCCTCTCCATATTGGCCGTCCAGCCATAGGTGCTGGTAACAATACAGCACGGGGAGGAAACCAAGCGGTTGGAGACAGTAACCTGTAAACGAGATGAGTTCATAGAGTTGGTTTTTTTTCATCAACTGCAGCAAATTGTAATATTTTTTCCTCATTATGATATTTAGTATCATACACCGTGGTAGTAAAGTATATTATTTTAAATAAACATTCTGTAGTTTCCATAAAAAGAAATGTTACCTTTTCAATCTTCTTATCAAGGATGTCCTTCATGATCTTGCAAAGGTTCTCAAATTTAGTTGCCAGTTCCTCCTGCTTCTTCTTCTCATCCTCATCCTCAGGCAGTTCCAGGCCTTCCTTGGTGACAGAAACCAGGTTCTTTCCATCGTACTCCTTCAGCTGCTGTACACAGTACTCATCAATGGGCTCGATCATGTAAATGACCTCAAGGCCAGCTTTGCGAAGACGCTCCACAAAGGCAGAGTTGGCCACCTGGTCTTTGGTCTCACCTGTGAAAGGTATTAAAAAGCTGTTATTGATACATTCTAAAGATACTTATTCTATTTACCGTGACTAAAATATTTTCAGGGCACTAATGTTTTGTTTTGAAAGTTGAATAGCTAACCGGTGATGTAGTAGATGTGTTTCTGGTTGTCCTTCATGCGTGAAACGTAGTCTTTCAGGGAAACCATCTCATCTCCAGACACTGAGGTGTAGTATCTCAGAAGGTCAGAGAGCTTCTTTCTGTTCTGAGAATCTTCGTGGATGCCAAGCTGAAACATGGAATGACAGTTAGTCTCTACAGTGAAATTCAAATCCTCCATATGAGAGGTTTAGAGGTTAACACCATGTTTAGATGGATCTATCTACCTTGATGTTCTTTGAGAACTGCTCATAGTATTTCTTGTAGTTGTCCTTGTCCTCGGCCAGCTCGGTGAAGAGTTCCAAGCACTTCTTGACCAGGTTCTTGCGGATGACCTTCAGAATCTTGCTCTGCTGCAGCATCTCTCTGGAGATGTTCAGAGGCAGATCCTCAGAGTCCACGACACCCTTGATGAAATCTGGAGGTAATAAAATGAAGAACATTAGCCGTACAGCTCAATAAGGTAGCATTTCATATCTAAGAGATAGAAATTAAACTGTGTAAACTGTGTGGCTTTTATATACATTTTTATACTTACTGAGGTACTCTGGAATCAGCTCCTCACAATTATCCATGATGAAAACTCGGCGCACGTACAGCTTGATGTTGTTTCTCTTTTTCTTATTTTCAAACAGGTCAAAAGCAGCTCTTCTTGGCACAAAGAGCAAAGCACGGAACTCAAGCTGACCCTCCACGGAGAAATGCTGCAGAGACAAGAAACAATGGCATTGGAGGTGATAAGATTTGTAAAAACAAAAAAAAAAAGATAATAATAATATATATACTTTCTGTGCTGTTGTTCCTTTGTTAATTTAACTAACCTTGACAGCCAGGTGGTCCTCCCAGTCATTGGTAAGACTCTTGTAAAACTCTCCGTACTCCTCATTGGTGATGTCGTCAGGGTTACGGGTCCAGATAGGCTTGGTCTTGTTCAGCTCCTGAGCGTCGATGTACTTTTCCTTGACCTTCTTCTTGCGTTTGTTCTTGCCATCCTTGGAGTCTTCATCTTCATCAGAGCCCACGTCTTCAATCTTAGGCTTGTCTTTGTTCTCAGCTGCCTCTTTCTCAACTTCCTCCTCTTTCTCTCCTTCATCGTAGTCCACCTCCTTCTCCCTTGTCTTCTCCACCTTGAATATAGAGAAGTTAAGGTTTGTCATTATTATTATTTTTTTTACTGATTATTGGGAGACTTTGAGTAGGTTTTATTGCTAATTGTGTGCCTGGGAACTCACATAAAGGGTAATAGGGTAGCCAATGAACTGTGAGTGCTTCTTCACAACTTCCTTGACACGTTTCTCCTCACAGTACTCTGTCTGATCTTCCTTGAGGTGAAGAATGACTTTAGTGCCTCTGCCGATGGACTCCCCTGCAAGCAACAACACAACCGACAAATAAGAAAATTGCTGCATAATGGAACAAACAGTACTGAACGTGAAAAAAAACAGATTAACACCGATGAAAAAATGAAAATTTACCAGTGTCAGGTTTGACTGTGAACGAGCCTCCAGCTGCAGATTCCCACACATACTGCTCATCATCATTGTGCTTGGTAATGACTGTCACCTTCTCTGCCACCAGGTAGGCAGAGTAGAAACCCACACCAAACTGACCAATCATGGAAATGTCAGCTCCAGCCTGCAGAGCCTCCATGAAAGCTTTGGTGCCAGACTTGGCGATTGTACCCAGGTTGTTGATCAGGTCGGCCTTGGTCATGCCGATACCTGTGTCAATCAGGGTGAGGGTGCGAGCGTGCAGGTCAGGCCTGATTTCAATCTTCATGTCCTTGCATGACTCAAGTCTGCTGGGGTCTGTCAAGCTTTCATATCTGATCTTGTCCAAGGCCTGTGGGGAAAATAAAGATATCGGTGTTGTTAAACAATGCTATTTGGAATATGTACTATACTGTAAAAATGGTGGATTTCATTCAATAACTTACATCTGAGGAGTTGGAGATGAGCTCTCTAAGGAAGATCTCTTTGTTTGAGTAGAAAGTGTTGATAATAAGGGACATCAGCTGAGCAATCTCAGCCTGGAAGGCAAAGGTCTCCACCTCCTCCTCCATAACGTGTCCAGCGCTCTCAGGCATCTATGTAAAAAGTAGTACATGCTATAACCACTGCATTAAATAGGAAATCTGAATCTGATTAAATAGTAATTAGCAGTTTTTAATTGTGTAGTTAAGGCTTTTAAAAATGTAAATCTGGCTCAAAGATAATGCACTGTGATTTTTCTCTAATTTTTTTTCTGATAGCTCACTGGCCACCACCTCATGGCCATATGGCGTTATGGCAGTAGCAATGGCTGCTGGTACATCAGCACATGTTCCTTCTGTCAATCAAAGCCAGACCATTTGGTCAATGGGTGGAGTTTCGACACTTCCCCAACCCCCACAGCTTCAACATGTGTCACACTTTATATAGCGCACATTTTTTTCAATGTGTAAAATAACTACATTTGAAATAATTAGTATTTGACACTCGTGTTCTTTTGATCTCCCTTATATGACTGTATGACCCCTTTTTATCCGCCTATTTGCGAGAAAAATATTGTTTAAGGCTTCTGTAAGACAGTGAAAATTAAATATTACCCACAGTTTATCATCAGTTCTCCGTCTATAATAAGAGTCTTGCATCAATATGTAATTGAGCTCTTATTCCATCTATTGCTTTTTTATTTATGAGTATATTACTCCCTTCATTTAGAGTCAGGGTGACCCTTCATGCCATGTGCTTTCTGCATGGTATAGTCATATAAAAAAAGTTATTGTGTCCTATTACTATTACTTACAATACGTACTTTAATCACATGTAATTAAATTTAAGCTTGGTTTACTTTGTTTTTAATGAAATCACTTTTGTGTCAACTATTTAATGCCGCATTTAGGATTTTTACTCTTACTGTTGGTCTGTTTTTAGACAAACTGAAATGTAGAGCCAATTTTTAAAATTATTTTTAGTGATCCACTCTTACCTTAGAAATACTTTGTCTTCTGTCACCCCTCTACGATAGCAGTCAAAAGAATCACTGTGGTCGTCTTCTCTTCTTGAAGAGGTCCAACTGTGCGCTGCTCCTGTGGGCAGTACGTCAGTCTTGATGTGTTCAAGTCAGTGTCCTATGACTCTATGCGCACCGTGTGACATAACGGTGTCTTTTTATACTAAAGGGGTGGTTTCTCGAAGCTCCCATTCAGAAGCTTCCAGAAGATATGTTCACTACAGTAAAGGGGGGGGTGGTAAGAAAAGTCTGGAAGGGGGTGGGGGGTATGTGTGAGGGAGACACCAGAGCCCTAAACTTTATTGCCCTTATAGGGCTGCAGAGTCACAAGAAGTGCCTGTCACTCAGGATGAGAGCTTCCCTGATAGCTTGTCTGGATATTAGGCCCCACACCCGCCCTTGTCGTCACAGCTGTGCATTGCCTTCGCTATCAGCTGCTGTCATGGTGCCCCACTGGACACACACCATGGCCTTCCAATGGACACCAGAATAACATCTTTTTTTGGCCCTCAAGACGTGGGTGACGGTCACCAGCTTCAGTTGAGGAAATCAATGCAACAACAACTTTCAGTGGGACATTGAAACAGGCCTGTTGACGCTAATCCCACCAGTGTTACACATTAAAACTATACTCCTTGACATGTTATGTGTGTTTGAGTTCATCCATCCTTCAGCTTCTAACACTATAGTAAACTTTACAGCATTTGTGCTACTCAGTAATCAATTTGCTGGGACTTGCTTTATCACAACAATTTTGCCATGGGGAGGGTTTGGCAGCTGTCTTAAGATTTATGACCCACAACTGCAAGGGTTTGATTTTTTTTAGAAATTTCTAGTCCAGTAACCACAGACAGATGATGAAAGGATTTAGTGTGGGCCCTACACTAGGCCTTTGTCTAATAGTGCAGTGGAGTTAAAAAAAATTCTAAATGTTGAATCGATACAGTATTCAGAGTTTAAAGTGTAATGCAGTGAGATCATTTGGTGGAGAAGCAAGTGTGTTTCAGAAAAGATATGCAGTGATAATTTAATGTCCCAGGGAAATTATACTGTCAGGAAGCACTATATGGAAAATGAATTTGAATTAAAACATTAGGCCTATTCGTGTGTGTCATAAACTATCAAAAGTTGAAACAGGCCATTTACACATGTGTGACATATTAAAGGAAAAGAGAATGGTTCCTTTTTGGAGGATAATGCTCTGTGTGAAGCATATGGTGTGGCCTAATCTCAGCATCTATCGGGGATCTTGGTCTATCCCCCATAGATGCTAAGGACTATGGCCCTTTTTTATCAGCCGATTTGCGAGAAAAATATTGTTTAAGGCTTCTGTAAGGCAGTGAAAATTAAATATCACCAACAGTTTATCATCAGTTCTCCGTCTATAATAACATTCTTGCATCAATATGTAATTGAGCTCTTATGCCATCTATTACTTTTCTATTTATGAGTATATTACTCCCTTCATTTAGAGTCAGGGTGACCCTTCATGCCATGTGCTTTCTGCATAGTGTAGTCATAAAAAAAGTTATTGTGCCCTATTACTATTACTTACAATAAATATTTTAATCACTTGTACTTAAATTTAAGCTTGGTTTACTTTGTTTTTAATTAAATCACTTTTGTGTCAACTATTTATTGCCGCATTTAGGATTATTACTCTTACTGTTGGTCTGTTTTTAGCGCGGTGTAGATAGCCTACACCAGCACCACCAAAAAGAAGAATCGGGTAGTAGGTTTAATAGGTTTCTTGAATCAACGCTCAGAAATACTGTAAATACTCACCCTCACCTTGTTTTGGTTTGTGCTTGAGTTTGTATTTCTACAGCTTTACGTCCCATGTCACATTTACAAATCTGAAAGCAACATGTAATGAATGAGTGAGTTAATGATTGAGGCTCTTATCACTGTGGAGTCAATAGTGTGATAAGGATAAAAGACTAATCCTAGACTGATGCATGTGATCCAGGCTGACCAGATGATGGCAGTGCATTACGCTTTGCAACATCTATTACGCAATCCTGATGTTTTCAGGAGATAGACACTGCTAGAAGCTGAGTGTCCATGTAACTGTAGAGATCTGTCGCAATCACTGTAAGATGATATTTTCCAAAGCCAGGAGATAGATTCCATCGAGTCGAAATAGTTTGTAGAAATAAGATGGCGTGTGTAACGTGAACGGTTAGAGAGATAAGCTGTGCTGATATTTATGACAGAATGAGGCAGGTTTATATATCGGGGGTAGTTGCTACTTCCATAATTCAATCAGTCTCTCTGTTTATATTAAAGCGATTATAAATTGTCTATCACAAGAAAAGTCGGGAATTTATTTAGACTGCGTGTGTGTTTTTTTTTTGATTACGTTTACTGCACACGCCAAAAGACGTTCTCTCTGCAAAAGTGGGCGTTTTAGAATTATTCACAGTTTATTTTGTCGTCTGGCCTCACATGACTTTATATTTTTTTTCTGCACGCATGCCCGTTGGGCTTCAACTGGCCGACGCATGCGCAGTTGGTACATCCGGGGCTCTGACAAGGATGAACGCCAATTTCCAAGATGGCGGCGGAGGGAGGAGGGAAGGAGATGAACGAAATTAAAACTCAATTCACCACACGAGAAGGCGTCTACAAACTCCTCACTCACTCCGAATACAGCCGCCCGAACCGGGTGCCTTTCAACTCGCAGGGCTCCAACCCTGTCAAGGTCTCCTTCGTCAATGTAAACGACCAGTCCGGCAACGGCGACAGGATCTGTTTCAATGTGGGCCGGGAACTATACTTTTATATCTACAAAGGCGTGAGAAAGGTAAACAATACTGACTGCAGCTTCGGAGCCTGCTCTGTCCGCGAGAAGTCCACTGATCTGCCACCTTCATACACGTTGCACCCTGACTGTCAAACGCTCTAAGCTTCTGTCATTGAACTGCGCAGGTTGTCAAGCCAAGGCCATGTAGCAAACCAGGCTAAGTTATGAGCTAATTAGCATTCTTGGCTAACATCGCCACAGTTGTTTTGGCTCAGTGAGAGTTGTGCACACTTTCAGCCTCCGTCAGTTTATACGTTGTTCCGAGTTGTGGGTCACTGACAAGTGTCGATGCAATGAAGAAAAGGGTCATTATGACCAGTCACTTGTCAAGATGCGTTTGATTCTTGTGTTCTGTTACTAGAAGTGGGCATGTGTCAAATCAGACAAGCAGCAGTGCATTCCTCTTTGTGCTTCATAGTAGACACGGGCTGTATTCTTATTATTAGCTGTTAAGTTGAAAGTGATGTGAAGATTTGTGCTCTGTATTGCCAGGCAGTGGATGTGATGCAACGTGATGCCACTCTTTGGTTGCAGAGATGATGTCAGTGCAGTTTGATCTTGTTTGGAGGAGGCAGCTGTGACAGCGGTGATCATGCTGGTGATGTGGTTACAGAAAATCAAATCTAATAAAGCAGCCGTGTTTCATAAGCAGTCTATGGGTGTACTCAACTTGACAAAATAGTACAAATCTTACAGGAAAGACCAGTGAAGTTCACCTTTTTTCTTTTTGTAGATTTGAACATAACACCAGCCAAAAATAGGATGAAAACATTGTTCAGTTGACTGCACGTTAGAGCTTTTTAGGAAGGATTGTAATCATAAGTATACCATGTTATCGTACGACTGAACAAAGAGATTGCCGCATGTTATTGATATGTCATAAAACAATCCCATTCCTGGCAGTGCTATCTGCTGAGCTAAAGATGGAGGTACAAGTGCTCTGCGTATCATGTTGATCTGAGAACAGATTTTCATTCAGTTAGCTGATGACTGACTAATAATGATGAAGGTCAAGTGATTTCTTTCAAGTTTAGATGCTGATTTATGGACTTGATTGAAGGGGAAGCCGAATTGTTATGTGTGGCTTTAAACTATTCTTTGTGGGCAGAACTTGACAACCATGTCCACAACTCGAGAGGTCGAACATTCTACCACTGAATCAAAATATGCATGAAGAAAATTGACTTAAATCACAAGTATGGAACATTTTGAAAGGACTTAATCTACAATTTAAAGAAAATACAGTCAAAAGAAAAATATATGCTGCAGTATTGATAATCATTACCACATAAAGCTATTGTCATCACCTAATTTTCTTTTCTAATTAACTTCCTTAAATCTATCCATAATTAAATGTATCCGTAGTCTGTTGTTCCCAAGAAAAATTGTTTTGAACTCCTGTGATCATAAATGGACCCCCTTGCAGCAGCAAGCAGATAATTTAATTAGCACTTGTTGCCTCTAGCACTTTATTCGATATTATTTTCTCACCCTGACAGCATTTATTGTACCCTGTCTATCTCATGATATTCAACAGTTGTCTGCCGACAAAACGTGATGATGTGCCCACATCTTGAAGTGACTTGAAGTAACCTAATGAGGAACATCTGAGACTTCACTGCAGGACAAATAGTGATGCATCATGCACATGACAGTGACTAAGAAAACCCTGTCAGTTACTGTTTTAAAATTAAGACTAGGACGAGATGGATAGAAAACGAGCCAGCTCACTGATGTGGATTAGAAGAGACATTGGAAAAATCTGTGAGGAAACCCTCTCTAATGGTCTAATCTGTTCCATAGATTAATTTACTGGTCTTGTCTCGAAATCCACTGGTAGATGGTCACTTCCCTCAGCGAGTTGACCTTCAAAATGTAACTGCACAGCACATAGCCAGAAGTCCAAACTGAGCCTGTGTTTGAGGTAATTACTGTCTTGTGGATTTTCAATGGGTAGCTGAATTTAGCAGGCAGTAGGCCATCTATCCGAAATTGAACCAAGTGGACCAAATGTACTTTTTACACAGAGTGGTTTGAGAAGTATTATATGGTAATTGAATCTGTAGGGAATTGACTGTGACAAATACATTCTATTGATTTGCGAAGCACCAAACTTAGCAGTATTTTGTCTTAAGTATGTGTTTTAAGTGTATTAAGTACCACAGGCTGGCAGAAATTTTACAATTATTTAGAACTTCATAACTCCAAAGACAGGAGACAGCTTTATAGTTATCTCTTCTATACTTAATTAATAGTGAAATTCCCCTTCCGTTCTAGATGATTTACATCCCAGGAGTAAAAATTCATTGCTTTTTTTTTTTTTTAAAAAAAACAACAAAGAGCAGATTCACTATATCATCCAGTTCCATGTCTCATATTTGTCCTAGCACCAAGAGGATTTATTTGAAAGACGTTTTTATTTAAAATTAATTAAATTAATTTTGCCATGGCTGACAGAGAAATAGCCATGTTTCACATTTGGCTAGAAGTCTAATTTAGCTTTGACATAAATGGTGCCATTGAAGCCTTGAGGTCACCTGAAAGGTAATGTTTACTGTAACAAAGTAAAATTGTAGCTGCATCATTATCATAAAACTTGCATTTTTCTTCATCTACGTGCATGTCATTGCAGGCTGCTGATCTGAGTAAACCCATAGACAAGAGGATATACAAAGGGACGCAGCCTACGTGTCATGACTTCAACCCCCTCACAGCCACGGCAGAGAGTGTGTCTCTGCTCGTGGGCTTCTCCGCCGGCCAGGTGCAGCTCATAGACCCCATAAAGAAGGAGACAAGCAAACTCTTCAATGAAGAGGTAGGTTCGACACTGATATGCTGTATTACTTCAGCTTATTAAATCTATGTCTCCTCTAATGATATGTTTATTTACCATTGTGACATAGTAGAGACATGTTGGTTTACATAGACCTTGAACAGATCGGCCCCTGGAGCTGAGACATGTCACGATGCCAATCAAGCTGAACAATGAACGTAATGAGATCAAGTGCTGACCAGTTTCTTTTTCTTTGTTTCACCATCTCTCCTCAGAGACTCATAGATAAGACACGAGTGACATGTGTGCGATGGGTTCCTGGGTCAGAGAGCCTGTTTTTGGTGGCTCACTCCAGTGGCAGCATGTATTTGTACAACGTAGAAAACAACTGTGGCACCACGGCGCCTCACTACCAGCTCCTTAAGCAGGGCGAGAACTACGCTGTGCATACCTGCAAGAGCAAATCCGCTCGCAACCCATTACTGCGCTGGACAGTGGGAGAGGGGGCGCTGAACGAGTTCGCCTTCTCGCCTGATGGCAAGTTCCTGGCTTGTGCGAGCCAGGACGGCTTCCTGCGGGTGTTTGGCTTTGATGCAGCAGAGCTCCATGGGACAATGAAGAGCTACTTCGGCGGTTTACTGTGTGTGTGCTGGAGCCCAGATGGCCGGTACATTGTGGCAGGAGGGGAAGACGACCTGGTGACGGTGTGGTCGTTCTCTGACTGTCGAGTCATCGCACGGGGACATGGTCACAAGTCCTGGGTGAGTGTGGTGGCGTTTGACCACTGCACCACCAGTGTGGAAGACGGAGACCCTCCGGCTGAGTTCAGCGGGAGTGACGAGGACTTCCACGAGCAGATTCACTTTGGTGTAGGTAGAGACCGAGCAAACAGCTCACATTCTCGGCTTTCAAAGAGGAACTCTACGGACAGTCGACCTGTAAGTGTGACGTACAGGTTCGGCTCGGTGGGTCAGGATACACAGCTCTGTCTTTGGGACCTTACAGAGGATATTCTATTTCCGCACCTCCCTTTGTCCCGCACAAGGACTCACACTAATGTAATGAGTGCCACAAGCCCTCCAGCCACTGGACAAACACCTCTGACTACTGTATCCTCCTCCGCCACTAATCCCAGTGGCACCAACGGTAAGGACAGCGTAAGCACCAGTAGCTCCAGCGGCAACCCGGCGAACTCCCTCCCCAGCACTCTGCCTCGGTCCAACAGCTTGCCACACTCTTCCAATCCAGCAGGGGGAAGCACCCCCAACAGTCACACAGGCAGCAGCAACAGTAGCAGTAGCAGCACTACCACCACCACCACCTCCACCACCACCACCAAGGGAAACAGTATCATGGACAGTGCTTTTATCGCTACAGGCGTCAGCAAGTTTGCGACGCTGTCGTTGCACGACTCGCGCAAGGAGCGGCACGAGAAGGACCACAAGCGAAACCACAGCATGGGCCACATTAACAGTAAGAGCAGCGACAAGCTCAATCAGCTGAGCTCCTCACGGACGGCAAAAGCTGAAGCGGCTAAGACTCTGGGCACCACGTTGTGCCCACGTATGGAGGAGGTGCCCCTGCTGGAGCCGCTGGTGTGCAAAAAAATCGCTCACGAGAGACTCACTGTGTTAATCTTCCTTGAGGACTGTCTGGTAACAGCCTGTCAGGAGGGCTTCGTTTGCACGTGGGCTAGGCCTGGCAAAGTGGTGAGTGATAGGCCCGTGGAGGATACTCTGATGTAACACCCCCCCGCCCCGCCCCACTCCCCTTTAAAAATCACACAGTTTGGGTTGCAGGTGTTTTCTGGCTGCATTCAGAAGCTCTTCGTGCCACGATGCGCAACCACAGGTTCCGGTTATTCCCTGAAATATTTACACAAAACCCTCAGCATTTCCACGGTTGATAGCACTTCTTCAAACTCACGGCCTTACTATTCTGCCCCACCCCCCCCACTTTTATTGTAGTCCTGTTACTCCGTTGTTTGTTATCAATATCTGTTATCTGTCTCTCCACAGGGACTGCTATCATCTCAAAACAACCCAGCCAACTCTCCCAGTGGAACAGTAGTATAGCCCCAGTGCTGGCGCTGCTAATGACAGCTCCATGCAACTGAGACGGGGATGACCAAGGCCAAGGCCCCGCAGCGCTTCTTCATACACACTCACAAACCACATGACCTACCGTGTCATCTACATTCTCATCACTACCACCACCCACATCCTCCCATTTGTGCCGCTGCTCATATTTAGACACCTAATTGGCTGAAACAGGGCTAGAAACGAAACCCCTTTGTTCCATCTCTGGTCATATCACGTTGTGTCTAGACTGAAAATGAGAAACTCTAGTACCCAATCCTCTGTGCCTGTAGATCTTTGAAGACTAGACACATAAACAATTGTGGTGATTCGTCTTACCTTTTTATGTGGGAGATATTCCCGTATCCTGTCTTTTTTTTTTTCTTCCCTCCAATGCATAAAGGGAGTGAGATGAGGGATTCTCAAGCCGCTGTGTTTTTAATTTTTCACCTTCTGGGTGATCCCTTTGTGCAGCTGCAGTCTGCAGCACTTCACAAAAAATGTTGTGACTTTTTTTTTTTACTACCTTTACAAAATTTTAATCAGAGGAATCGCACTCTAACTGTATTTGCACATTTTTTTTTTTCCATTCTGTCTTGTTTGTCCCATTTTCAGTTCATGACAGTGGAACACGAGTGACATATAAAAACGGCTTTGGAAGCACTTGGGAAGTGGCTCTTTATTGCCCTTTGTCTCAATGCTGGATGCTGCAATCATAGTTTAGCTATATATGTATATATACATATATTGTATATATATAATGGATAAAATTCGTTTGCACTTGATAGTTTGTTAGAGGAGAACGGCTTTACATTTTTGCAGTGTGTAAGGACTCCTTGACAAGGTTGAAATATAACTAGAATTAAAAAAGTTTGTATCTATTGAACATTTATTTTAATATTGTTTCAGTTTAAACAGGCTCTGTATTATATGTAAATATTGTACTTCTATGATTTATGGGTGAAATGATCATTATTACATTAGCTGAAAGAGCATCATTTCAGAAAATAGTGATATTTCTAATACAGAAAATCTATACCTAATATTAAAATGAATCTTGAATATGCAGGTGAAAATGTTCTTTTGCTGTTGTACATAAAGAGAATTCAGGTGTATTTTTATTAATAAAATGTTTGGTATAGGAGATGTCTATGAATCCTCTTATATAACAGGAATAGCTGAATGCTATCTAGCCTGTCGCTGCAGATAGGCGCGGATGCAGCGGTTTAAGTCAGCCATCACTCCGAGCTCAGGTAAACCACAGGAAGACTAACGCTGGCATTGTTTCCTCACTCATTATTAGCACTAGTCCCATCCATCAATGTGTGTGTGTGCGTTTGAAGTCACTAACAAAACAAAACTGACCATTACCTGCAGACAGGGCTGAAATCTGTGACTCCTGTTGTTGTGAGTAATAATTACTTAACTGATACTGAACTGGTGAACAAACTTTTTGACACTGTGTTAATGATTACGATTTGATATCATCGCCACTCGGTGATGGTGGAAGTGTTTGAGGTGAGGGTGTGGTTTTGTTTATTTT
>JAPTHA010000017.1:7132274-7143424 GCA_029814585.1 Gymnapogon annona | reverse complement strand
TGACAATTCTATGACATTTCGTTACCAGATTCATTGTGTGTGTCTGTGTGATGACAATAAAGGAAGTCTAAGTCTAATTCGATATCGTTCATATAAATAATTGTCAATGTATTTATAAATAAATATATATTTTGCAATTATGTAGTAGGTAGGTCATTTTGACTGGGTCAATTTGAAAGTAGCTCGCATGCTGAAAAAGTGTCAGCACCCCCTGTCTAGTGGAAGGATCTGAAGTGTTGTAGGGTTTCAAACACTAGGAACAGTAACGTCAGAATATGAGATCCTCCTTTTTGCCTTTATGTGACACTGGCTCTGATTTTGAATGTGTGCTTTTAAAACCGAGGCTTGAAGGTGAGGTCCCTCAAAGGGCAGTTTGCCAGGTAATAACTTCCTTAATGGCTTATGCCTCATTCCCATATTTTTCCGAAAACCCCTCTCCATGAGAGCCAGTCACCCTTATTTGAAACGAGTATAGGAGACAGCTGCTGCACAGCACCATCACCTCATTAACCCTGCATCTGACTAAGAGCGCTGAAGAAGTTTCTACACACACTCGACTCTCCTTAACCTACTTTTATCTCCTCCTCTTTAACCACACCCTTGCTTTTTTCTTTCTTTCTTTTTTCTCTTTGCTCTCTCTAAAAACACATAAGTGTCCCACCATGTGTTTTCTTGCCTCACAATAACAAACCCATTGCTTATGTTTGACATAACAGGGCAGTTTTTACTCATTAAAAACCGTGTACAAATGTCATTCCGGTCAGCAGCTCCTGCTGGTGATCAAGCTGGGATAGTGATCAGGTGAAATTAAATGCACGCCCTTGTCGCTTTTCTTTTGGTTGACAGGACCGGGAGACTGATAGGTTGTCTAATCCCGGGTGACTTCTGAAGATCAGCTGGAGAATGAATGAAAGGCATCAAAACTGAGGAGAAGGGAACAAAAAGTGCTTTAGATTAAAACCTAAAAAGGCCAGAATAGGTTTGAGTGAGGCTGTGTGTGTGTGTGTGTGTGTGTGTGTGTGTGTGTGTGTGTGGTGGTGGGGTAGGGTGGTGGCTTGCTGTGAGCAGCTGGAGGTAATGTGTGTGAGTTTCCTCGTAGAGGTGTTTGTAATTTATTTTTTTTTGGGGGGGGGGTGTAGCTGGGGTACATGAAAGGATGGAGCTAAGGTTTGATGTGATAATGAACCACTTTCTTTAGTCACCTTCATCACCGTCTTGTCTTTAATCCAAACCATTCACTAGTGCGTATTTGTCCAACAAATGTTCCAGTCGGTCCCCTAAAGTAAGACAGTATGTTCTGTTACGCTGCCAATATCAACATCTTTGGATTTTCCCTCACTTGGGAAAAGAAGATCATACACTAAATTTTGTGTGTCTTAGAGGGAAGAAAAAAAAAAAAGAAGATCCACTTGCGTTGTGAAATCTCCCTTGACTCGCGTAGGTAGTGTGTCTTAGGTTTCCACATCAGTGTGTCATGCCACCCCTACTCCCGTGTCTTAATATCGGAGAAACCCAGACCTTTCAGACTTGTCATGGTTGGTGGGAGTGATGGTAAGGTCAGCCCAGTGGAGCGTTTAGCTGTACATGGGCAGATTTACCGGCTTGTGAACCCATAAACCTGCAATTACAAACCCTAACAACTCTGGCGCAGGCAGCCCGTACACTGCAGTTTTCCTCTGGGCTGAGGATTTAAGCTCCACAATCACTCAAGCATGACTTCAGAAGCTAATTGCACAAGAGTGACACACACGCACAACACCCTTACAGGAGAAAGACTGATGTGGTGGAGGTGGAATTTTGTTTGAAATTCATCAAATTTTAATCCGGTGCGTACATTTCCATATTTCCATATTTATCTCCTTTGCGCTTCTAGCATCCACTTCCTCTCTGCATATCATTTTAGCCCTAATAATAGCTCGAACCGCTGCTTAGCTAACACACAAACATACAGGGGAAACACATTCACCTTTTGTCGCCACAACCTCTTATCAGGTGTGGTGTTGAAAGACATGTGTTTCCCGGGGTAGATAGGGCTTTCAATGAATCACTCTATTTCTGCCACGGTGGCTAAATTGACTGTTTTAAGCAGGAAACGGATGATGGCGGGGCCGGGTAGAGTCCGAGATAAGATGTAGGATTCATACTCCTCTCCTCCTCTCTATAATGAATCAATGTATTTACTTAAAGCAATCTGCTCCTCTAAAATGGCCTCACAAACGTTCTGTCTTCTCTGCAGTCCCCCTGTTTTCCCACCACCCCCATAGGTAATTGCTCTTACCTGAGACACTGTAATGGATCCTGGATGAAGTATTGACCGCTGCTAGATTTTGATTAAGGGGCTGTAGGGCAGAACATGTCTTTAATGAAACTGAGGAATCAGCATTCTCAGACTGCTGCGTATACAGCCTGGATTCTGTGCACCATGGCCCACAGGCTCGTTGATTAGGACCTGATCCCCAGCAAATCCAAGGATGGGCCACTGCTACTGAATTAACACCAATGAATTCATCCATTAATAATACCTCACGTGTGTGTACTTTTTCTCTGAAGCCTTATAATCATTAAAGATTTGCGTGTCCGTTCGCAGTAAGCTTGCTTTTTGCTCACGTAGCGCTTTAAGTGAACTCACTTTGACTCACAACCAGCTCCCTCCGTCACTCCATCATGGCACGTTATTGGTCTTTCACTGATACACTCACCCGTTCAGTAATACACTCGTTTCCTCCTTTGTACGTAAAAGATCAGGCTTTATCATTTAGAACTTTAGCACGTGGGACAACTTCCATTAGTTTCTCTCATCCTCTCCTTTAAATTGCCTTTTTTCTCATGTTTAAAGCTGATTGCATCTCGGATGGAGATGAAAGGGAAACAGCTAGCTCCCCATGTTCTTTGAGCGTGCAAATGGACATAATCTAAAAGGCGAGTATTAGCATGCTAAAAGACACCACAGCTATGATGAACACCATTTGCCAAGGCTTAATGCGATAGCCGGGTAAGATGATTAACTTTGAATCCATTTAATCAACCACAGGCGCTTTCTCAAATAACCAACTGTCTAGTGTCGGGGCAAAACTTGTCTCAGATCTGCTGGGAAATGGGTAGATGTGTCTAATCACGGAGTGTTAATCAGAGCAGGGGCCAGAGAAACATTATTCTTTGAAATGATGGGCATAAAACATCATCATTCCGCACGGTGTTTGTCATCTTGCTCAGAGCCTCGCGCCGATGCCTCGTAATATAGTCCAACTTGGAACACACAGCAACTCGCTCATTGACTGGGAAGTCAATGTGCCCTTGGGCTGCATCCTATTGACTTAAGTAGTTCAAGTAGTGGGCTTCTCACCTCCTCTCACACATCGACCCCTGTGTGCATGCCGATAACTGGCTCTCTTAAGGAAACAAGAATTCTGACCCTTTCGGTCAGATCTTTAACAACAATCAAGGAGTCTGGATCATAGGAGACTGTGATTGTTTACTAACTCTAAAGATTTTGTACCCGATTTGATTACTTTTGCTACTCCGCCTAATGTATATCTGTCCTTGCATATCTCAGAGTGACATCTAGTTCCTCTAATTGATTGTTTTTTTTGTTTGTTTGGGGGGGTGACGCTGCAGCTCACGTAGAAGTGTTCATTGACGTCTTCCTCCTCTGTGCTTCCCACAGACCTTGATGACCCAGTGGTGACTGTGCACCAGAGTATAGGAGAAGCTAAGGAGCAGTTCTACTATGAGAGGACGGTGTTTCTGCGCTGTGTGGCCAGTTCCAACCCTCCTGTCCGTTATAGCTGGCATCGTGGGAGAGAGGTGCTGACCCAGGGCTCGGATAAGGGTGTGGAGATTTATGAGCCTTTTTTCACACAGGTAAGTCTACATGACACGAAAAATGAAACGATGTTTGTGGTGAGATTAGCAAGACAAAATTACAATCCACAGACATGTTTGTCATAAAGGGGTGAATCTTTTGACTTGCACATGTAGACTACAGAAAAAACCATGGAGACTACAGAAAGTACAAGCTGTTGACTAACAAAGAAATGGAGGGAAAGTGCAATAATAAACCTTTGAGGGCAGAGTGCGAGATGTGTTCATCTGGAGCTAAATTGGCTGCAGCAGTTGTCAGGCGGTGCTACCTCACATTAGGATGATGTCATGAACAGCGTGGCCGACAAGAGGCAGAGATGAACTAAGCAAAGCAGGTTATTTTGAACATCTGAATTTGTCCAAGTAAAATAAAACACACAGGCAATATTTATATTACACTGTTTGTTAGTGTGACTGATTATGTCTGTAAAGCATGTTGACTGGTTAGTGTTTTAGTCGAGATGGATGAATTACGCCTCGTGAGATGTTAAAAAATAGATTGCTTTTAGAGTGTACTCGTAAATAATTCATTGATCCTGATGAAAATGATAACTGCGGTTTTTTAAAAAAAACCCAAAACATTATTTTTTGGCAGCCGAATACGATTGCCCGAGACACATTTCTCTGCAGTAATAAGTTTCAAATCGAGTATATTGCAGTTTATAGAACAGCATGCTATTGTAGGACTGACACCACAAATATGTAAATCATGACCTTTATTAACATCTTTTGACAATGACTAAGAAGTGCAATAACGAGCCCCAACAACACACCGTCGCCCTTCCGCTCCTGCAGTCTCACAGCAGCGATGAGTAAGCCAAGCTAGTTAGCTCAAAGATTAAGAATCCGGCGGAACATTTTGTGAAGAACTTGACATATCACATTTTGAAGTCCTGTAATAATAGTGCTGTTTTTCCTTTTGCTGTTATGTGTTAAGAGTGATATGTAGCTTAGTGGCTGGACATCTCTTGACATTTGCTGGAGACAGTAAATGTTTTACTTGTTACTCAATTATGAATGCCATTCTTAGTGTTACTAACCCAGTTTTACAAAGTTACATGCATTTTGTGAAAATGCAGACACACTCAATTCCCTCAATTGACCAAGCGCAGCTTCTTTACAATTCGAAAATTGGGCAATTTTGTCCTTAAAAGGATCTCACTCGTTCCACAAAGAAGTGATTGAGATTGGTTCTGTGACCAACGAGGGAATAGTAGTTTTGGTTGAAAGTGATTTGTATGTTGAATTGGACAGCAGAGAGTATAGAAGTTGGCGAGAAAAGAGGAAAATACAGCCCAGAGGGTTGGGTGGAGGGGCGGGGGGAGGCTTAAGAAATAGAGAGAGAAAAAAGGAAGTGAAATTGATGTTTTGCCAAATGGAGAACGATGGTCGGGGACTAATGGAGTGGCTGAAGCAGCCTGAAGAAGCCGTGTAACTGGGCCTCATCACACACTCCTCCCTTCTCCATTCTCCTCTTCATACCTCTCTGCGCCGTCCCTCACTCCTTCATCGTGCCCTCAATTAAAACCTTAATTGAGTCTGAAAATGTGAGCGCAACCCAAACCCAGAGATTAGCTTTGTGTGTGTCCAACCCCAAATAAATCCTGACTAAACTCCTAGTAATTTGCCAATATAAAGGGATAATAACATCATTTTTCAACAATATATCTGAACCGGCCGCTGCCAATTACGCGGCAATTTTAAAGCTGATGTTCGTGACCCAAATCATGACGACCGGGTCAAGTCGAGTCCACACAAATTCAAGAAGTTCATCCCTACGCCTTCCTGATTCAAGTCAACGATATGTTATTTTACAGTCACACTCATAGTACAAGAACTGCAGCTGTGGCTTTTCAAACGGTACACGGAGGACAGGCTTGTAATTAACGTAGGTCCAGAGCTGTGTTTGTATTATGCAAACCCTGTCCTTTAAGTTGTCACATTCATCTCCTCTTCTTGCCCCATAATTTCCCCCCATAATGTGTCAGAGAACATCAACCATTATCAGAGATATAAATGAGTCATTCCTCATCTCTTGTCACATCGCACCCTCTTCACACGTCTTGATATGTTTTGATGTCTGTCACAGAATTCAACGAGGGCTGACGTTCCCGTTTTGGCGTGCTGTCGAGTTCATCAGGGGATAACGATCTAAAAGGCCAAGTTAACTACAAATATTCTCACTGTGTCAGCCATGGTATTATTCACTAACTTTAACTGTAGTGAAAGGCTGTATGTTAAGATGACCAATGCAGTTGGTTGTCTTGCAGTCCTGTTATGCAAGCACTCAGAAATTAGAACAGAACAGAATAAAATAGAATAGAAGAGGCTTTATTGTCATGACACAATTGTGCAATGAAATTGCATGTAGTCTCTGCCAGCGACAGTGCACTTACATATTATAATAACACAGTGTCTCAGAAAGAAAAATGAAAAAAGAAAAATGAGTGTAAAGTGCGAAATTGAAATATATGTATGTATGTGCATATACAGGCTGGCCAAGGCAATGTAACAAATGTAATCTTGCATGTAACAGTGTAGATAGTGCAAATGAATAAGTGTAAAGTGTATCAGTGCATGGATGATGGGTAAAATACGCACTGTGTTGGGGTAGGGTGTGTTAATGCTACATCTGCATTATTATATTTTTATTATAGCCTAGGGTGAATACACTCTACTGGCCTAACCATAAATGTTCCTTTGTTTAATCAATGACTGATTATGATGGATGTTCTAACAAACTGGTGGTGTTTTTCATCCCCAAAGCGTCGGGGCGTGCTCAGTTTAGGCACCTTACAAGATAGAAACCTCAGCGAGTGTCGTCGTACCGCGTACTGCTTATTCCGTGCATCGGTGTTAAACAGTCTGAGATCTTCCAGGAAGACGCGTAATATGTAGACAAGTTTGTGAACAGTTACGCATGGGTTATGGGTTAACACAGGGTTAAAACGCCACCTAAGCTGAAAAACAAACTGGTCTATGTTTTTTTTTTTTCATCTGACCTGATACGAGGCCCAATCGTGGAGCTCTCACGTCCTTAAATGTTCTCTCTCTTCCTCGCCGTCAATCTGGCCATCGTTTCCCCCCCGTCCAATTCTGTTTAATGTGCTTCCCTGTCTATAACCCTCGAATCTTCCAAATAGATTTTCCTTTCCGTCTCCACCCCTGCTGTGCAAATGCAATCACTCTCTGAATACCTCGAACATCGTCTTCTGATATCTACACCAGAGTGAAGGAGACGACGGAGAAAGTAAGCTAGCGCAGCACCAGGGTCCGTGGCTAATCTTACACAATTAACTGATCCACAAGCTTCATTGGATATCAAAGGAACTGAAAGACATGAGTGAGGGTCGCGTTGCGTGGATGGCCGTTGCGAGTGGCTGACTCCTGTTTTAATCTGCCCGACCCCACCCCACTACACCCCCCCCAGCTGGACTAACCCAACACTTTGGTGTCAGTCTGATCAAAGGTTCACAGTCTGGTAATAGCACTCTTGGTGAATCTAAAGGCTGACAAACACCACCGGAGTTAAGTGCACATGCTCGGTGAGAAATCCAATTTGGTGAAGATCCCCCACCGAGTCCCTCGACATTATCAACAGCAGGAATAACCACACGTTAGGAGTTTGACAAAAGTGATGCGCTGAATTTCTCAAAAAAAAAAAAAAAGCCGTTTATAGTACTTTTACAGTAATAAGGTGGGCTCTGCTGCTCTTTCATAGGCGCCTCTTTTTCTATTCACTTCCGGCTTCATTATAACCGTATACATATTCATCGCTTTGACCTTTTTGTTGGAGCTGTTTGGCCTTTGTCATCTTTTTTTTTTTATTTCCCAGTGCTTCGTTTCCTGCATTTCTTGTACTTGATTATGTTGATAATTTTGCACACATTTGCATACCAGTGTTGGTTTGGTCTGAGCTGCAGGGGGAAACGAAGATTTTGAAGCTGAAGAACCTGCGTCCACAGGACTACGCCAACTACAGCTGCATCGCCTCGGTCAGGAACGTGTGCGGGATTCCTGATCGCAGCGTGATCTTCAGACTCACCAATAAGACGGGTAATTGGAGGCGGATATTGGGTATGAGAGTGCATGGCACACGCCTGTCTTTCTGAGTCTCGGCTTCTGTTCTCGTGCAGCATCTCCGTCCATTAAGCTGCTGGTGGAGGATCCTATCGTGGTCAACCCTGGCCAGACGGTATCTCTGGTGTGCATCACGACAGGTGGGGAGCCGCCCCCCACACTCACATGGGTCAGCAGTAATGACAGTCTGCCGCAACGGAGCGTGGTGAAGGGAGGCACGCTAACGCTGCCGGCCATCACGTCCGACGAGGCGGGGGTGTACAGCTGTGTGGCCAGCAACAATGTAGGAAACCCAGCCAAGAAGTCCACCACCATTGTTGTCCGAGGTGAGTGGATGCATATATGTAGAGTCTCAAATTCTGTTACCAGTTTACGTCAGGGCACTTGAAGGTTGTTTTTTTTTTTTTTCCGTAAGATATATTACAGTTACATTCATACATTACAAAACGACATTCACAACCCAGAATGGTGGGATCAGAGTCAACAGACAAGCACACAGGAAGACTACAAAAAAGACAAAATAGGTACAGTGACAAAGACAAAAAAAACAACAACATAAATTAGTGAACCGCTTGAGTCACAGAGAGACGTATGTTGACCTCACACGTCCTAAGTCCTACAAGCCCTGCTCAGGTATAAAGAGTTGAACCAATGTAATATGAAGTTTTATTTTTTTCTATGGAGGAAAAATGTGTCTTTGTTTACATGGAATTACTTTTAATTTTCTCACAGTATTGCTGTCCTTCAGATATAAAACATGGCCTTAAACATGGTGAGTATGAGATGCCGTTCTTATAACCGCTCGGAGTTTAAACGCAGTCAAGGGTAATGCTGAAGGCAAAGGAGTATGAAGTCGTTTATTAAAATCCAGTCATTTAAAGAGTACTTAACACCAATTAAACAAGTGCAGCGGTGCAAGGGTCAGTGTGTATGGATATCGCAAAAAAAGATTTTTTTTTTCCAATTGCGCACCTCAACTGAATGACACACAAGTCAGGAGAGCATCTGATTTCACCAAAACTCATTAACAAAAGAAACAGCCATCAAAGTGCCACTTTCTCCACGCTCATCATACCGAGAGTTCATTATTCATCTTTATTTGCAGTGGTTTTCAGTCAAGGACCTTGATTTAAAAAAAAAAAAGAAAAAAAAAATGTCTAAACCTGAATGTTAGACTTACAGTGAAGACGGGAAATTGCAAAATCTTTAAAGAAAAGCTGCAAAGATGAGATGTGACGCATCAGGAAATGGAGTTTTAAAACTCTTAAATCAAGGCCGTATACTAAGCCGCGGGATTAAGGACGACGCGTGACTCATCGTTCCACTCTGACACCATGTTCAATGTCCCCGAATATGAAACTGCGCCGAACTTCAAACAGGTGAACAAAAAAGGTGCATTAATTATGAAAAGGCTTTACACACACCACGGCCTTGGCGGGATGATTGTAGAGAGCCCGCGAAGACTGTTCCGTTTATGTTTGAACTCCCCAAAGGACATCCTCAAATCACAGTTTTAGCACGCCGTCGACTCGCTCAGGAGGATCAGACAACGTACGTTTCCCCGGTACTTCTTTGAGACTTAGTATCTCAGAGATTATGCCACAGCTCCATCATCAGGACGCGTCTGTGCTCGGGCTTGTTTTGGAGACACTTACTTATGCAGCACTACGCTCTCCAGGATGAAGACAAAATCATCAACAAATCATTTCGGATGGTTCCCCCCCATGACAGATAAAACCCCTTCTCTGTATTGTGACAGTGCCCATATAGTTGAGAGCTTAAGAATTGAGAAGCTTACATCAAAGACAAGGTGTCAGGTGTCCCACGGGAGCGAATAAGTCAGAGTACGCTCACTGCAGGCAATCTCTGTAATAAATATCCTCCTTTCATTGACGCGTCGTATGTTTTTTTTTTTTTTTTTTTTTTAGATATCTTGACAGTCGTCCTCAGGTGGGAAGACACTGTCACAAATATTCCAGAGCTTTTTTTAAACCTGTATCATATGTGTCGGCACCGGCGGCACAAGCCTTACGTCGACGTGTCAGATTTGGGTCTGCAGAGCTCTGTGGGACATGGAAAGAGTTAAATAGGACAAATGTGTATTATTCTGCCAGACTAAATGTCAAACAGAAGCACAAGATTGGTTATGCATTTCAAAAACAAGGACACAATTTGTGCAGGCTGTCACACAAAAGTCAAATGCATTTCAACGGCTATACATAACCTCACTAAGATAGCACGTAGAAATTTTTACACAGTGTGAGATACATCATATGGGCTTCATTATAGCAGTCATGCAACAATGCCAAACAATCAGTGTGGAGAGATGGATGTTAGTGGCGTGATGATGGATTCTTCCAAGTCGAGAGGTAAATTGCTTTTGTTTTCCTCTTTCTTAGTTTCTTTACATCCCTTTGATTGTTCTTATCAATGTTTTTTGCTTTTGTTTTTTTGGGCTGCGCGTGTTTAGTATGTTTTAAAGCACGTGGACTTGTTTATTTCTGTGTAAAACTATTGTTTCTGTTTTGTGTAGGGCTCCTTGTATCTCAATGGGACTTAATTGGACCAATAAGGAATGAATAAAAAATAAGTCAGAAAGTCAAATACAACTAGAAAAATGACATTTCTATTGTGGTCCATGTTGTGCAAGAATTCAATTTGTTGTGTTTCTGTTCTGTTCTGTTCTTTTTTTCTACTCTTTGTATTACGCTGCTGTGTGTGAAATTTCCCCTCGTGGAACTAATAAAGGTATTCAATCAATCAATCCATCAATATTAATGACTATAACAAAAGCAGGTGAGCTTTTATTCCAATTTAGTCAATATTCCACCAGATAATTCACCAACCAGAGAAGTCTGCTCAGCGGCAGGCTGTTTCTCCCCAAAGGATGGACTAATAGACTGAAAAACTCCTTTTTTTTCGGGGGGGGTGTAGGATTAGAAGGGCAGAACATGCACAGTTTTAAAAAATGCACTAGCACAAATTCTGTCTGTATGTAGGTGTGTATATTGTGGGGATATTGCATATATATATATATATATATATATATACACTGTTTTATTCTGTATTCATTGTGTTATACGGTGTGTACTGCTGCTGACATACCAATTTCCCAGAGGAACCTTCTCAAGGAATTAATAAAGTTCTATCTATCTATCTATCTATCTAT
The DNA here is from genome assembly GCA_029814585.1 of Gymnapogon annona. NCBI lineage: Eukaryota > Metazoa > Chordata > Actinopteri > Kurtiformes > Apogonidae > Gymnapogon > Gymnapogon annona. Next base: position 7,132,314 of record JAPTHA010000017.1, on the reverse strand, counting down.
CTATCTATCTATCTATCTATCTATCTATCTATCTATCTAT
>JAPTHA010000017.1:6907060-6929845 GCA_029814585.1 Gymnapogon annona | reverse complement strand
CAGTGTAAACAGTACTGAAAACAGTGTAAACGTGTGTTAACATGTTCTTGACTCGGTGATTGTCTTTCTTCTGTATAATTTCCAACCTAAATGTTTCTTTCAGTTTCTCAATGAGCACAAGCTGTTGGGGAACATAAAAAACGTCGCCAAAACAGCAAAGAAAGAACAACTGGTCCTTGCCTACAATCAGCTCTTTGAGAGTAAGGTAAGTGCCCTGCAATGAGTTCAGATATTACACTGGTTCCAATTGATAAAAGAAGCAATGCTTTATGTTGTGTGTGTGTGTTTGTTTGTGTTTGCAGAGATTTAAAGGCACAGATCCAGTTGAGGAAGTGACAGAGCAAGTTAAAGCTGTGAAAGTGGAGGAGAAACCCAAAGAAGTCAAAGCAGAGGTTGTGGATGAGGTACGGGTCCAGAATGTCCAATGTGCATTTGAATAATAGTTTGCACTTGTTTTAAATATTAATGTACCTCGGATGACTCACGCACGTCTTTGTCCCAGGGTCCACCGAAGTTCACCAAGTCGGTGTTAAAGAAAGGTGACAAGACAAACTTTCCCAAGAAAGGGGACACTGTGAGCTGCTGGTACACGGGCACTTTGGAGGATGGAACCGTCTTTGACACTAATATTCCCGCAGGTATAAAAGAATGTGGCAATTAGCCACCAATCTGTCATTTACAGAAGGTTCCCTTTGAGGATGTTTCCTTGAGGAAAAAAAAAAAAAAAACTTAAAGATAACAAGTATGTCATATACCGCCCCAGATGTCTCCAAACATCTTAATTATTGGTAAATTTTTCTGCATCTGAAGTGTCAGAACATCATGTGTGGTTATCGAGGATTGGTCCTATTGTACTGAATTCCAACACTATCAGTTTTGGCCTCAATATTAATCAGTGTATACTGTGGTTATATGGATACTGTCTGTGCACATTTTAAAATAAAAATGGGTAATAAAACTACATAACATGCGAGGCACTGCTGTTATAGAATGTATAAAATCAGGAATGACAAAAAAATCAAAAAGGCGCACAAGCCCGTCCTTAACTTGTTTATTTAATTTCTGATATTTGTTAAACTATTAGGAATGTCAAAGAAATCTATTAATTCTGAGATGAATTAGTCACCCTAGATTACTTTTTTAAGGCGATGTTCTATTGAAACGCTTTTACAAACACTCGTATCGTCTTAATGGGTGTTTTTTTTTTTTCATAAATGCATTTATTTGTACAAAACATTCCAAAGGTTTGAACAATGGACAAATATATATTTTTTAGTATTGTAAAAATGGACCTTTTGAGAACTCTTATCCATCAGTGACCAATAGGTTGATTGTTCATAGGACATACAGTTATATTCATACAAAACAAGATGACAAAACAACCCTAAGAAAAGAAATCATTAACCCCACACTGTTTTATTTTCGTTTGCAGCTGCCAGGAAGAAGAAGCAGACGAAACCACTGAGCTTCAAAGTTGGCATGGGCAAAGTCATCAGAGGAGTAAGTAACTGTTGTGCTCTCTCTCCCGGTTTAAAACAACTCAACCGCTCGCTTCGCATCTTAGTCTCTCACACCCAAGACACGTTTAACAAAATAAGCCATCGTCATTATTATATTGTTACATGTTGTTTTTTGCAAATATCGTTATTGCTGTTTTCCTTTGCTGTTAATTGGTATACTGACATGGAGCACTTGTAAGAAAATTTCCTCTGGATTAATAAAGTATTAATAAAGTAATAAAGGTTAAATGTTTTTGTTATGCTAGTGCTGTTATTTGTATGTTCAAGCCATGTTTCACACCTGCTGTGTCATGGCTTAAAATACTTTATTCTTTGGCCTTCCATCCAACGTGACGCAGGTTTTATTTCATTTATTAATCATTGAAATTGATCTTATCAAGTTTTACTTTTTGTTTTATTTTTAGGACAGTTTCATTTGTGTAACGTGTTTGGTTTTTTTAAGTTTTGCTTTTTTGTGTTTAATATACAGCACTTTGTTTTCAGCTGCAGTTTTTCTAAAGTGTTATATAAATATTGTATGGTATCCACAGAAAAAAATGTACCAATGTCTCATCATTCATAGCATTCATGTCATCACCAGTCGTCTTGTTTCATTTCAGTGGGACGAGGCCCTTTTAACAATGAGCAAGGGTGAAACTGCCCGTGTGGAAATTGAACCAGAGTGGGCCTATGGAAAGAAAGGTCTCCCTGACTCCAAGTATCCTTTTTGTCCAGTGACTGTTTTTATGTAAAAAAAAAAAAGTGGTCATCGCTTGATCTCTGTAGGTTGTTTCATGTTTTACTTTGTGAAATCTGAATCAAGGTTTTTTTTCCCCAGCTTTGTTTCCCCTTAACTCTGCATCTACCAGAATTCCTCCAAATGCAAAGCTCATTTTTGAGATTGAACTGGTATCTACAGATTAGTTCAGAGATGTTTGCCAGTACGCGCCTCTTTCCTGGAACGGATGAAAATGATTTGACACTGAGGCTGAAACATGTTTACCTGGTTTCCAGATTTGTCATCTTGTTACGCATGACAGGTTAGCTAAGAGAAACACAAGTTACAAGAGAGCATTTTATGTTTAAGACAAAATGTTATGGCTTGTCAATAATGTATATATTAAATACGGATTCTGCCTTGTTTTGTGCATGCAAACTGTAAATGGATTAAACTTCCTGACAGAGACTGCATTTGATTTGTCATTTTTCCTTTAGGGTTAGAGAAATCCTGCCAGTAGTTGCATAGTGACACGCCAACACAAGGATAGTCTGCTGTTTAAATTCACTAGCGTATAACCAAACATTTATGATGCAATGTCTGACTAGTGTGAGTAATACCAGTCTGCCGGTAACTGTACTGGGAATATTTCATTTCTGTCGGTAACTTTGTATACGAATCTAAGGACAACTACATTATTTTCCTGCTTAATGCATTTCTTTGAAACATAATCAGAAAATAAATCACTTTTTAATCATGGGAAAGACTTTTGTCCAAGCCAAATTTTTATTCTGTACAGCAGGATAACATTGAACTTGGTAAAAACTGATGTGATGTTTGAACTCCTGGTCTCAAGTCACTTAGGAGTTGGCGTTGGGTCCCTTCTTCTTGCCGTAGCATGGGACAACATTCACAAAGCGCCTGTTGTACTGGATACGACGCTTAGCACGGCCAGTCTTCTTTTTCTTCTTCTCCTGCTTGTCAACCTGGACAGAAAAAAAAAAAAGACTCAGATCAGAGTGGACATTTACTTCTGTGCATATATGTAAATCACCAAATGACAAAAATCTATTTCTTCAGACTGAACAAGTCAAGGCACACTGTCTTCCTTACCTTGGGTGTCTGTCCCCTCACTTTGCCGGCACGAGCCAGAGATCCGTGGACCTTACCTGCAGACAGTCAAGGGAAAAAAAACTTTGGTTGGGTACATCCAGGATTTTTTTAGATTTAAAAAATTTCAATGTTACATAAACTGAAGTGTAAATATCAAAGAAAATTCAACCACTACATTCATTTCAAGCAAGAATGGTTTTTAAGTTTAGGACAGACCTCTGCAATATGAGCAGCAACTATTCAAGACATGTCTAATGTAGAAAATGTGTTGAGCAGCAGACACAGAAGCAGCGAAATAACTAAATCGTACAGGAAACTGGCCCTGTAATGTAATGTGCAGTATCAAACTAATTCAAAGTTGTTGTATACGTTTACTGACCTCCGAGCAGCCTGCCAGCTACCTCCAGAGTGCAGTGCTCTGAGACACCACAGGATGCCAGGGAGGCATCATCCTCCAGTGGGCAGCCTGCGAGCAACAGCACCTGGTCTTCAACCAGGAGACCCTCCAAAGCCTGGACATGAGCCTAAAGAGCAGAAACCATCATTTATACACACATACTGTCACTTTTAACTACTATTGTCAACTAGGACCGCCATCATAATCAATACAGTGGCGTGAATAAAACTAACCCTCTCACTACCGGAAGATCTAAATTATAGAGCACTTATCTCAAGTTGGCACTTACCTTGATCTGCCCGACAGTCTCCTGTCCGGTCACCTCGACGGTGTGGGTGTTCTGGGCGCGAAGAAAGAGCTGCATCTTGTCACTGGAATGGAAGGAAACAAGTTTGGATCAAGAGTTTAGCTCGTGTCCGTGTTGCTGTGTGGGTGAGGAGCATTTATCAGTGTGTGCTCGACAGGCACAAGGACAGGAGCCTCGTCGCCTTATTGAAGGTCAAAATAAACTAAAACCACAACGTTCAAATAAACGAAGAAATGGAAAGATGGAAGATCTAGAACAGACGTCTCCCTCTTCGTCACCAGCTAATGACATGCTAGCATAACTAGCCGCGTGGAGCACGCGTTTCATTCCACAGCGTATAAACACACCAAATCATATCTAAAAGCCTTAAATTGCGTTCACCACTTGTAAATTAAATGATAGCCGACGTAACTACATATCGCCGTTGGTAAGAATTCAATAAAATAGGCTATTTTCACACGATTTCAACAGGCCTTACCTCGTTTGATGCTAGTCGTTCAACGGTTAGCATAGAAAGGGCTGGTAGAGAGCCGACACAGCGCATGTGCAAAGCGCATGTGTATACGTAAGATAGGGAAGCGTAACCACGCCCACCGAGCAGTGGAAGAGAGTGAATAGACTTGGTATTAAAAAAAAAAAAGTTAAACAACGAAAATATTTAAAAATATAAATGTGGTCATAGATTTGTTTTATTTTGTTGTAAAAATGTAGTGTTTAAAATGTTAATTGCAATGTTTTAAAAGCCAAAATTTAAAAAGAAATATAGTTTAAACAATTCAAATATTTACAAAACATATTAATATTTTTAAAACGTCAATGTTTATTTTTCTACTATTTTTTAAACATTAATTTAAAAAAACGGTTTCAAACATAATTTTTATATCTTGTAAACGCTGTCTTGGGTTGTTTTTAAACATATTTAGAGGCAATGATTTTTTAAAAATGAAACGGTAATTTTAAAATATTTTTAAAACCTAAATTTTTCAAAAACATTAAATTATTGTTTAATGTTTACAATTTTTTACATCAATTATTTTGTTGGGTTTTTTGTTTGTTTTTTGATATAGAGAGAGACGTGGACACCACTCTGTTAATGAAAGAGGAACTCTCTGTACGCTTCATTTTTGCGTCTGTGAACATTGAGTCTTTTGGTTTTGTCTGTTCTGTCCATTGGACGTTCTCCCAGGAGCTTTGTGGTTTGTCAACATGAAATTTCTGAAATTTCCCAGAGTGGGGCTGGATAGCTCTGTTGGTAAGGCCCCCGGCTGGTGCATAGGGGACCTGGGTTTCAATTTCTGGGATGAGCATCCGGTGGTTTGTGTCAGGAAGGGCATCCAACGTAAAAACTCTGCCAAATCAAATATGCAAATTGGGTTTGCTGTGGTGATCCCAGAAGGGGAAAAGCTGAAAGAAATCGTCATCCCAGAGTGGGACTAATAAAGGAATATGTTAACATGCAGTTTGAAAAAGTAGAGACTTGTTTTTCCTTTTTCACAGTGGTGTCAGTCGTCTCCATGGAGTCCATTTTGGCTCAAACTACGACAGATCAGATACTGAAGCACCTTGACCTTGGAGTTGAGCTTTAATTTCTTTGGAGTTTGTTTTGGCCTCTTTTGTTACCGTTCATTTTATCAGTCTCTTTAATTTGTCATCATGTTTTCCTCCAGGGTCCATGTCCAGGGGCGTTGGCTACAGTCCTGTGGATCCCGTGGAACTGTGGTCACGGGAACATTGGACGAGTTTGGAGATGGTCTTATAGCCTTGAACAGACTGGTCCAGAATTTTCTTTCTAATCTCCTACAGTAACTCTCTCCTTCACTTCCTCTGGTCCAGGATCAGTGCAGCTCACACCATGTCCACACCTTTGACTGTATAACTATATAACTGTATATTACTATATAACTGACGCTGTCTCTGCATATTACTATATAACTATAGAACTGTATATTACTATATAACTATGTCTCTGTATATTACTTTATAACTGATGTCTCTTTATTGATCTTTACTGTTGCACTCAAACTGTTCTTTTTTATTTCCATTTATATATCTATATTATTAGGAATCGCTCTTATTTTTCATATTGCAGTATCTCTCTGTGTATCTTGCCTTATGTGCTGCTGTAACCTGAAATTTCCCCGTGCGGGAATAATAAAGGTATCTCATCTAAATAAGTCCACTGAGTACACATTTGAAGACACCTGTGATGCTGATCAGAGGACACACCTTGGTTAATCTGTGTTATATATATGGTGCTGTACTGCTGCTGGAACAACAATTTCCCAGAGGAACCTTTCTTAAGGGATTAACAAAGTTTCTATCTATCTTAAACATGTCTCTAAGGTCTAATTATTTTCAGTCTTCTCTAGGGGTACCATCATTATTGTCCAGGCCTGTTTCAGAGATTGTTTTTTAAAAACAATTACCAGTATGTTGATTTGCAATTCAAAAGCAATGTCTGATTTTCATTTACTTTGTCATATTCAAGTTATTTCTATGACTATTGGATTTCGTATAGTAGTGGATTTCATACATACATGGACATCAATCTTGTCCATGTATGTATATCCATATATACATGCATGTAGTCAGGTTTGTTACTACAGTTTAACAATATCTTAACTTTTAAAATGTAAATCACTACAGAATAACTACAACTAAGGCGTCGACCTGTGGGGAACCAGAGCTTAATAGTTCATTCCTTTGTTTTCAGCTGGTATACCTGTTTCGGCACGATATTTGATACCATGGCAATGTGTTTGTTTTGTTCATCTTCTGACCATTAGACCAGTTCAATGATGAATCAATATGACTAAGGATATTTAATTCCAAGATCATGATCCAATGTTGCCATTGTCACAAGCCTGGAGTATTTATACTTTGGGTCAAGGATCAAACAGTAAAAGGCAGCTCTGTACAGTTTTTCCAATTATAAAGCAGACAAACATATACACACACACACAGATGAATGAATTCTGCATTGCAACTCCTGTAATTTTATATCTAGTACTACCGTACTTGTATATGAGACATCCTTATATTAGGGATTATCAGTAGTATCTCAGTATTTTCATATTTACTGATATCATTTGAAATATTTTAGGTAACGTCAAAAATAGAATCTATAAATGAAATCACGTAACATACAGGATATCCATCTCTTTATTATGAAATCAAGTCAAAATAAAAAAAACAAAACAAGGAACTTATTTGCCTTCTTTAGACCACCGTGAAATATTAAAAATCTTTCAAATTTGGGAGACTCATAGAGGTTCAAGCACTACGTCTTTCTTAAACAGATTTAAACCTTTCACAAGAAGAAAGAGACCAAATTAAGTCATCCTATCTAAAAATGAAAAAAAAAAGCATTTCTTCTCCACCCAAGGAAATAAAATCCTGCCTTCACAAATAACATGCATTAACAAACTCAAACAAGTAGCCACTGTTGGGAGATGAATTAAGCTATTCAAGGTTTTCAATGATAACTTCCATGGTAGGGTAGCGTGTACCAAATTAGCGCGTCAATGTGTAATTAAAGTGAACAGGACACCTAATGCCAAACAACTCTAATCAGCTCAACTGGCCTTTAGCACAGACAAGGGGAAAAAAATACACTGAACTTTCCATGACAGCTTGTTAAGTAGCCCTGACCAGAAACAAAGGCAGGTCAGAAAGGATGCTTTCTTCTGAGTCTCCTCCTTCAAATCAGGATTTTGTCCATCATGTAGGAGGAGGGGGGTAGTACTGGTTATACTGGGTATATTGGTTGTATTGTCCCCATGAGTTCTGTCCCCAGCCGCCGTACTGCTGCTAGGAAGGAGAAAAAAAAGGGTATAGTAAATGGCTTTACCACAACATTAAAGTGACAAAATGCTCTTGTATCCATTTGTTAGCAAAGTTCCTTCAATTCCTAGAAACAGATGTATTACAGAGATCAGATTAAACAGTCATCGAAAAAGTACAGTTCTCAGACAATGAAATGAAGTTTGGCATCCACTCCCAAGTGCAAACAGTAAAAATGCAGTTATACACATATGTATACAGTATGTGTATATATCATATATACACAAATACACCATCCAGAATAATTTGCAGATGGGAAACGACTTACAGTATTTACATGTGTTTCATACGCAGTGTATGTCTGTGAGCGATTTGCACATAATGCGTTGCTGCACATTGTCGGCCCACACACGTATGTAATAAACTCAAAGTAACATTTCCAGGTACATGACCCACCTGGTACCAGTTGTAGTTGTATGCAGAGTTGTTTGCCTGCATGTCTGTCATTGCATTTGCAGCAGACGAGCCATCGTCCACACGTTGTTTCTTAGCATCTGGTTCCTGAGAGCTGCAGACAAACACTCACTTTATAAACTGTCCAGAGAACATGATCCATTTCATGCATTCACCACGATATACTGTACAACAAAACAGACTGGGCAAACTGGAAAATACTTTTGATAGAGGCAAGTTACTTGAAATCTGTAGTAGAAAAACCTGTTTACCTTTCATATCCGTTCTCTGCTTTTCTTTTCCCTGTCTCACTTTCTTTCTGTAGTTTCTGGTGTTCCTCGTACGCTGCTACGAGCCTACAGGATGTGAAAGGATGAGAATTAAATATCATACTTGTGACATTTTAAACCGGCTACTCAAGTATTTAACTTACACGTTGATGTCTGTGCCAAAGTCCTCGAGGAACTCAACCTTGCGTTGTGAGAAGAGGAGCCGGGATTCAAGGAGCATGGGGCTCTTCAGGGCTCGATCAAAACAAGCCAAGACTTCTGTCTGGTTCTGGGTCACGTCTCCACTATATTCCAGCTCCAGCAGGTTCAGGTAGAGTTTCTGACAAGTCTGTGAAGTAAAAACAAAAGAGAATTCATTCCAAGGAGCAAAATGCAGCTCTACTCTACAGCCTTCATGTTCCATTTCTAACATTTATCTACATAATGCATGCATTTATCTTTGTATCAGTCAGCTCTCACCTGGTCTTTTTCGATGGCTTCCAGGAGAACCTTCCTGGCCTTGGGCAAACTTTTCTGCACCTTCATAAACAGCCTAGACAACTTCACGGCATAAAACGATGCTTCCGTAGGATTACTCGCAGACTCTATGGCCTCCCTCAACAGTGTCTCTGCTTCTTCCATGTTTCCATGGCGACGCTCCAAGCTGACCCTCCGAAGGCGTACCATGGCCAACCCCGGCACTGCTGTTTCTAAGGACTTCAGGATTCCACGTGCCTCGTCTACGCCGCCTGTTGCAGAGGAAGGGGATACAGTGAGCAAGGTTTGAGTAAAATAGAATGAGTTTTGTTTTTAAAAATACTACATTATCAACTACACGTAGGTGGGTCAATGACGTGACCTATTTTTTCTGTCTGAATTTTTTCCATTTAAAAAATCCTCAAAATACATAAAAAGGTAACGTGTGATACACTGCATCCATTACAGGGCCACTGAAATTTCAATTATTGGTAATTGTTCTACATCTGAAGCGTCAAAAAGATCATGCAGTATGGCCAAGGATTGCTAATAATTGTACTAAATTCAAAACAACATCCATCATCATCATCATCCTACTCCGTTTTTCTATTCTGCTGCTGTTTTTCACCAATTTCCCAGAGGAACCTTCCCTAGGGATTAATAAAGTAATATCTAATCAGTTTTTGCTCCAACATTCACTGGATACTATGGTTATGTGGATACTATCTGTATTTCATGGGTTTTCAACTAAAAATGGGTATTGAAACTGCATAACAACAGAGACACTCATTATGGAATAAACTTATAAAATTGTGGATGACAAAAAAATGACACCTGTCCTTAAACAGTTTATTACTGATACTTTATAAACTACCAGGAATGTTAAAGAGATGTATTCATTTTTAAATAAATCGCCCACCCCAGATTACTCTTTGAAGGCCATGTCCAATTAGTTCACCTTTAAAAACACTTAAATCCTCTTAACTTTTCTGCATAAATTAATGTCTACACTACATTCCAAAGGTTTGAACAGTGGCCAAATATATCCTCATTTTTAGTATTTAAAAATGGACCTCTTGAAAAATAATTCTGTCAATGATCCACGTACATCCCTACTCATTTTATCTTAACGATTAATTTGTCTCGTTTTTCCTCACCTTGCTGCTCTTCAAAAGCTGCCCACAGCAAGTGGATGGTTGGTTTCTTGGGAAGGTGGATGGTGCACGCCTTCTTGTAGACATGTCTCACACCATCAGTACTGTAGCCCTCTAGATATTTTGCATACTTCAGAGTGAAAAAGAGAAAGGAAATTGGAAGAAGTGTAGGACAGAAGAGAAAACAAAAAGAACAGAGAGAAAGAAAGAGAAAGAAGCGAAAGAGACAAAACATTTTAAACCTACATTTTCTGTTAGCAAGGAACAGTGAATTTCTTCATTGACAAGATCGTTTTTAGAAATTTTCTGTGTAAACCCATCAGCACCTTCATGGAACCAATTAGATAAGTTTCTGTAAGGTAGTGGGAGACGAAGAAGATGCAACGTAGTAGTTGGCAAATGCTGCAGTCAAATCTTGTGTGGCAAGCTGGCCATCCCCTAATACAACAGATACAGTCACATATCAACGTTACACGCAAAGAGAGTGCAGGACGATTTACTGTGTCGTTGTGATTATCATCGTTGATGGGGAAGTGCAGGGAGTAAGCTGGAATGAGAGAAGCGGTTAACGGACACATTACCTTGGTCCAGAAGTCCTCGTAGAGTGCACAGGCGATGAGGCATCTTTCAAAGAGAACAACCACTCGCTCCGGAGTCCCATTTTCAATCTCAAATTCCAAGTACTCCTTCCAGTTGTTCAGCTGAGTCTTCTCCAAGGCTTTGACATGAAAGTATGGCCTCTTGATCTTAAAAAAAAAAAAAAAAAGATTATTAGCATTTGATATAAATCCCTCAAAACTCACTGCCTGGAATTAACACTGCTATAGACAAAATAATAACACATACCCCATCCTCAAATGCCCAACGCTTGCTAACTTCATGTTCGTTGTGGTTGAAGACCTCTTGTCGAACCTCAATCACCTTGTGGCGCATGTTCTCAATCTCCGTAACTCTCTACACAGAAGCACACACAAAAAAAAAACATGGTCAACACACACACAAATGAGTCACCACATCATTCTCCACTTGATGTCAAAACTGCTAGTCCTGCAGCCAGGGGTTTACGTCACCATAAGGTTGCCAGAGAAAAGAAGCTTGTAGAGGTAGAGGGTAAGTATGAAACCTCCACATCTGCTTCTGAATGCAGGCTCTGGGGTCAGTGAGCCTCAGCTGATCCTGTTAGACTTACGCCAAGTCTTTGACAGGATGCCAACTTGAATTCCCCCTGGCATTCATTGGCTCAGCTGCTGACATAGAGACACCGCTTCAAACCTGAGCAAACCTTCATTTCATCCTGAACAGGCATGCTCCTGCTAACTACTGTAAAAGGACCATTTTCCCTGCAGGAATAGCAATGAGATTTATACCTTAGCAGGGTCCACAAGGTCTTCAGTGCCAGGTGGTAGCTCTTCTTGAGGAACCGCTGCATCTCCATCTTCACCCACCATCGCTGACAAGTTGGATTTGGAGAGCTCAAGCCGCAGCTGAACAAACTCTTCTTCTGAAAGGAAGTGTTTGGGGTTGTTGTTTTGCACATGGTCCTTGAACCTGCCAACATGAGCCCAATGTTACTCCACAAGTACAGAAAACCCGTGTCGACAGCACATTGGAAAGCGCAATTCAAAAGATGAGCTTCCCTGCCGTGTTCCTACCTCTGGAAGTGTTGGGAATACAGCTGGGTTGGGATGCCCAAGATGCGGTCGTAGATGGCTGTGACATGAGACAGCTTCTGTTGCTCTGTTTCCCAGTTGATGTAAGACTCCCACAGACGGTCAGAGCGAAAGTCAGTGCCTGCTGCCAACACTGCGTGCTCATAAGCACTGACCAAAATAAAACGGAAAGACAATAAGTAAATCAATTAGCCACAGTCACTCAACCACAATGAACGTGTTTTGGGGTGTATGTTTGTTTTGGAGACATTTAGACAATTCTGGTCACAATTCAATCATCCACACAGAAAAACAATGGTCAACTTTTAAAAACCAGAAAAATTAACATAAAACATACGCTCGAATGCGTCCTTCCGTCTCTGGATCCTCAGGGTCTGAGTTCTCTTTGATGAAGGTCATGTAATGGACCCACAGATCAACACTTAGAGGGATCACCTGCAATCCTCTTCTGTAAACCTTAAGAAACAAAGAAAACAATCAAAAGCTGGTACTCCACTGCCTCATTCAAAGCAGCTTTCTCTTTGCCCTTCTTGAACAAAGTGCAACTCAGTTTACCTCTTCAGCAACTTGGATGTTACCATGCTTTTTCTCTATATCAGCATACTTCTTCCAGTAGCCATAGCAGTATGGATATCGCATGAAGAATACGTCAAATGCCTTTCTCACCGTTTCAAGAACATTCTGCAAGGACAAAAAATATCAATAATTAAGCAATATTTCAAAAGAACACAATTTACCATTTTGCTTTCAAATGAATGATTAAGTTAGCTTAATATTCAATCCAATACCATGGAGAAATGAAGTGCGAAGTTTGAAGTTTAACGTGTCTCTCACCTCTTGCTCTACATACTGCAACAGATAGACCCAACCATTGAAGTCTTCCGGGTTTTCCTCACAGCCTTTGAAGAGTTTATCAAACTCACTGGGCAGTTGAGGCTCAGCAGTTTCAGCAGATTCAGCAGGTTCTTGCGGAGTCTCTTTTGACTGTTCTTCGAGGTCCATACCATCTTCCGTCACCTGTGCTACCTCAGACCCATCTGAATAAAAGAACAAGGAGTCAATATTATTAGTATAAATATAATGTTGTCAGGGGAGGACATTTAATGTCAGAGAGACACTTCAGTTACATACACTGACAGTTTTCCTATGGCTAAAGAACGTATCGAAATTTGGAACGGTTTTGGTTGTCTAAAAGCACACTATGTGATGTCAAATATGCAAATAAAATTTAGACTAAACATCCTATGATTATACTGACCTTGGGTGTCATCTTTTAAGGTATCCTCTGTCTCTATATTCATTTCTTGGCTCTGATGCGAGGACTCCACGGATTCCACAGACTCCGGCTGCTCGTCTGTCTCTCCTGTGGGTTCTTGCAGAGGTGCTGCCTGATCGTCTTGGAAGAGATGAGCACTAGCGAGCTGGAACTGTTCCACAGCCTTCTCCACTGAGGCATTTACCTGCTGGTCTGGTTGTTGCTGTGCATCCTGGGATGCATCAGAGTCCTCCGTCACCATGGTACCAAGTGTCTCTGGAGCAACCTGGTCTAGGGACCACTCGGCGCCTTGGCTTAAAACAGGAATGTCAGGAAGAAAGCCATCCCCATTGCTCTCCATTGCAGAGGACTCAGAGTCCAGCATTCCAGTAATGGGGTCTTCTGGCACGTGTAATTCTGGTAAAAACAATTTATTCATTAATTAATTCATTTCAGACTTATTTGCAATAAAAATATGCTAAATATTGACATCCTAATTCAAAATACAGTGTTGGACGAGATTTAAAAATGTACTAAATAATAATTGTAAAGTGCACATCAAGGATTTACCAGAAGAGTCCGATAAGGTTCATACTGTATATTGAGAGCATGTGGATTCCTTGTTACTATCAAATTAATTTAGATTCTGACGAAGAAACAGTTTCATGCCTTAGAATATATAATCTCGTAAGTTAAAATGTTTGTTCATAATTATTGACAGACTTTAACGCACGTCTAAAAATGGGGGAAGCAACAGCTGCCGCAACAAGATACTTCCGTGTTCTAATGTGAAACAAACTGTCAGCTTGCTTAGGTTAATCCTAACATTAGCTGCTAAAAATATGCACTCCACGTGATCGTTAACCAAAATAACATGGATAAAGTGCACATCTTGACGCCTACTAGCTCGAATCAAATGCCGGCGGGGTATTTGTCAGCCAACAAAACTGATTTCATTCGGTTTCAGCATCGTGACTCGAGGCCATGTTGCAACCACGTCGTGGATCGCAAAGTTCAATAGTTGGGCTTGACTGCCGTCTACTTCCTGCATGAGATCGTAGCGCTCACGCGCCTCGAAGTTAACGTCACCTTCCTATATGGCCACTAATTTTAGTGATAACCAAAAAACAATGTGAAATTCAACGGTAAATGTTCTTCGGCTTGAAAGTAGCAGTGTTTAAATTACATTTAATAAAGCAAAGTTGAATACAGTTGTCCTAATAGAAGAACCATTACGGCGTGCCCGGTATTTGTCTTCTACGCCATTAAATAGTCGGCACCCACTTCACCTCCTTGTTAGCTTACCGGCTAACGTTAGCCATTTCACAAGCTACCGTTGCATGCTAGCGCTAGCAGCATTTTAAACAGCCACGGCAGCAGCGAGGTTATATAAACGTCGTGAAATGAGTGACTTTTATAATCTTACCAGTCTCTTCCATGAAAATATGATAAACCTTGAGAATCCGTGAAAAATTTTCTCCGTAACTTTGCTTAACCTACAACAACCAACCGCGAGTCACCCACCATTCTTATCTACTAGGAAGTACCAACAGTGCTGCAGTGCGCATGCTCAGAACGGAGCGCACGTCCCGCCGTTCTGGCCAAACTATGTTAATAGTGAGACACGTTTTCCAACATGCCGCATTTTATGATTGCAATTCACTACTTTAGACAAAGTGGAACGGCATTCTGAGTTGCCCAAAAATACAGAAAAAAAGCACGGTGTCGTTATTCTTTTGAAATGTTCTAATATAAATCGCTACTTTTAGAAGGCGTGTCTGAAAAGCATGAATCAACACCGACACAAGCCACTTTCACGATGTAAAAATGAGTGGGTTTATTATTTTAACTGCACATCTGACGTGTCAACCGTAATAATACACTGCTTTCGATATTGAACGTATACCACTACCCCCCACGCAACCGCCGCCGCCCCTCTCACCCCCCACATCCACGTCACACACTAATCATAAGGGAAACGTTTCGAATGAATGACGGACATGTTGGCCCGTTCACTGCGCGAGACCTTTCGGACCCTCTGCGTTGCTTTCATTTACACAAACACATCTACCCTAGACTCGGCCAGCATAGCATTAGAGGGGATTAAGTATACATTGAAGGCTCAAATGGCGCCCACAACACTTAATGGACTAGTCTGCAATACAGTTGTTTGCAGCGCGCATGCGAAATGGCGTACAGCGCCTTTAGGGACAGTCGGAAAAAGTTGGTGTAGAAATAAATCCTCAATTCTTTCTCAGTAAAAAGGGCGTTAGGTTGATTAACCTGGTGTTTAAGTTATTTACCAAGTTTTGGTACAATTCATAATTCACATATATTTGAGTTGATTGAAATAATTTCAATTTTAAAGATTGGATTCGAGACCTTAAGCGAAAAAAAGTCCCATTTTTAATGTCTTGCCTTAAAAACTGCTTATTGGTATTTTTGTGACAAATCTTGATTTAGGATGTAATCTATTCCACATGCCACATTCACGTTTGTAGATACGACATATGAACAGTGGGCACATTTTTCACATTTCAACATGATGACTTACTGTAAAGGCCTACATTTTATTCTGACTGGTTACATACATACACCCTCGGTTCTATTTGCCAAAACGGGGTTTTAAGGTGAAGTTTTAGTGCGCTTTAAAGGAAATGTCGGAGCTCGGTAGCGGTCCGTGAACGCACCAGTTGTGTGTGAGCCGTTGTAGAGGAAGTGGCGGCTGATCTGGGTCCGCACCTTTTCCGGTAACACAGCACCGCCACCGCTGTGACTGAACGGCTGGGGAGAGAGAGGGAGAGAGAGGGAGGAAGAGAGAGACGGAGAGCGGGGAGAAACGGCCCGGGGACTGGGTGATGATTGGCACGGACGTAAGTATTTATCCCATTCTCCGTCGTCCGTGTTAGTATTGTGTGTTTTCGAGCCGCGGAGAGAATACATTTTGGCATCTAAAGTTGTCCTTTACTAACACCCCTCCCTCCCTTCTCTGGACCGCTCTTGTGTCACAGGGGGGAAGAGAAGAAAGTCGGATGAATCAATGACCTTTTGAGTGCTCTTCCTCTGGATGTCCCGGCGCAGAAACGGACCGGAAAGATTAATATTTTTGTGCGTGTTTTTGTCAAGGAAAAAAACACGCTGCTTTGAAATCCATCGAGTGGAAGTCGCTAAAGGGCAAGTGTGGACACCGGCAGCCAAGGAGGAAGTGAGAACCCCGGGTTTGGACTGGGCCCGATTCATACAAGAAGGCTTTGGTTAAAAAAGAACAGACAAAAAGAACAGAGAAGAATCTACTCTGTTTGAAGTCCGGCTCAGCGGTTGAACAAATATTTTTAGGAAGACAGCGAAGACCTGAAATGCCTGTTTTGATGAGACTCGGTGCCCTGCGGCTAGTTTGAAACCGGGAGATGTCATTTTTTCTTCCTACATCGGAGGGCAGCGGATCATGAAAATATATCCCCACCCAGTTCGGCACCAGCTCCGTACACATTGCTCCCTGTGACTGTTCCGTGTCAGTGACCCAACTCAGGTCAGATCAGTGTCGTGGTTCCTGATCGCGCAGGTTTGGCTTTTCCACTGTACGAAACTCAAAAGTCACCGCCTTTCCAATATTGACACTTGCTGCCATCACGTGGAGGGCTTTCAGCTCCCGTTGAAACCTCGGTAACCTCTCGGCTGAATTAAAACACAAGCCTTTTCTCTCATTGGAGAAGTTTTATTTCTCTTCTTAAACGAAGTATTTATGCACTGCAAACAAGATGGGGAAGATGATCTCAAAGATCTTTGGCAACAAGGAGATGAGAATATTAATGCTTGGACTTGATGCGGCTGGGAAAACCACCATTTTATACAAGCTGAAGCTCGGACAGTCGGTCACCACCATCCCCACAGTGGGGTTCAATGTGGAGACCGTTACCTATAAGAATGTGAAGTTCAACGTGTGGGACGTGGGAGGACAGGACAAGATCAGGCCCCTCTGGAGACATTACTACACCGGCACCCAGGGCCTCATTTTTGTGGTGGACTGTGCCGACAGGGACAGGATTGATGAAGCACGACAGGAGCTCCA
Source organism: Gymnapogon annona (assembly GCA_029814585.1). Classification (NCBI taxonomy): domain Eukaryota; kingdom Metazoa; phylum Chordata; class Actinopteri; order Kurtiformes; family Apogonidae; genus Gymnapogon; species Gymnapogon annona. The sequence continues at coordinate 6,912,681 of JAPTHA010000017.1, read as the reverse complement.
CCGAATCATCAACGACCGGGAAATGAGGGATGCCATCATCCTGATCTTTGCCAACAAACAAGACCTCCCAGACGCCATGAAACCCCACGAGATCCAGGAGAAGTTGGGCCTGACCCGCATCAGAGATAGGAATTGGTACGTTCAGCCCTCGTGCGCCACAACAGGGGATGGACTATACGAGGGCCTGACCTGGCTTACCTCAAATTACAAATCTTAATGTTTCTCTCACCAGCCTGGACACTTGGAGCCTACAGGCAAAAAATAAGTAGCTGAGAATGGAAAGGAAAAAAGAAAAAATGCAATCTGAAGCAATTAATGACATGACCTCTCTGCTGAGTATATGTATCAAAGAGAGTAGCAGTTATATTTTTGTTTTATTTTCCTTTTTGATAATGGCGATGATTTCACTATAACCCCAAATTTCATTTAAACAAAAGGCAGTTGATTTTGGCTGACTTTCTTTTTTTTATCATTCGCTTTGGTTCTGTTATATTTCACTCACAATCTGTATAATCAGTACTCTGTAGATTTACAATAAGCTTGCTCTGCGCAGAATCTTTTACTTTCCTCTTTTGTATCATTGCTTTTCTGAGGTTTTTTTTTTTTTTGCTTTTTTTTTTTGTGGACTAAGGGGTTTGGGCACTCACGTATTGTTTTGCAAGACTGCTCCTACTTAGGTCTCACGCAGTATTCTCATGACCCAGCTACATATCCAAAGGATGAGAAAGTTCAAGCCCCTCTGAGGACGACGTGTGTCCCGGAAACCTTTGCCTACATCAGCATATCACTTTCATGGCTCAAACTGCCTCTGTAATTTGTAAGAATGTGTGTTATGGTTACGAGAGGACCTCCAAAAAAACTGTTTTCATAATTGATTGTACGCAGTTACTGGGTTGATTGAGGAAACGTGTTAGTACTTAATTTTCCTGTGCAGTGATTACATCCACGTCTACTGTGGCGGTTTGTTTTAAGAGACACTATGTGGACGCCGGATATTCACACACTGTGGTATGGATATATATTTTTTTGTTGTTGTTTCAGGGTCTGAAGCTCTTTTTACCACCAGTCTTATTGCCTCTTTTCTCTCCCAGAGCTTCCATTACTGTTGAGTATTTGTAGTTTCAGCTGCCTTAGGAGGGACCTGGGTTACAGGTCCCCCAAAATCAAGACAGTTAACTACAGCAGAAGGTATTCTCAACTGCCGAGTGTGTACTGTGGGAGGGGGAGTGCCGCATAGCTGGACCATGCATATTTGAATTTTTGTGTGACTGACTTTTGGACGCCGGCAAGTGTTTACGAAAATTTCCCCACCATCTCTACGAAGGTGCTTCAATGACCGTGACCCTCTGTTCTCACACACTCTTTTTTTTTTTTCTCTCCACAATTGCCTACCTGTACAACGAAGGTCTTGAAACACAAACCAGCTGTCTGTTGATAGACCATAGACACTGCTCTGTTTTACTTTTGTTCTTTTTTTTTTTTTTCCTATTCTGTTGAAATAATAAAAAAAAATATATCCAGATCAGTTCAGAAGTGACGCCTTTTCAATGAGCAGGTGTTGACCGTTAGCGTGGCACCGAAAAAAGAAAAAGTTGCATTTGATGTCATGGAAGAGGAAGTGAGAGTTTTGGGTGTTTTATAAAGGTTCAAAGAAGGAGTTGTTAGAACGAGCTGTGAAGTGAACCTCGGCCTGTTTCCTTTGAGCGCGCGCATGTGTGAGTCACGGCAGTGAATAAATGATGAGATCTCTAGTTTCAGAGAACTGATTGTTAGGTAAACCCTTCTTTGCTGATGGTCCTAAAGTATCACTCTGACCATCAGAGCGCTGACTCTACAAATGCCTTTTGGCGTTTCCAAACTAAGCAGCTCAGTTAAAGGGTTAGTCTGATAAAGAAGAGTTTTCTACATTGGAAAGTTGAAGCTCAAGCATAAATGTGTATTTTATTATGATTTTGACTATTATGGTAATGGGTAATTTCACAGTTTTTTAGCTTATCAACTTAAATCAACATCCTGTTTTAAAGTGTTACTAAAGCCTCTGCAGGTTTTCAATAGAAAATCTTCCTCTTTTTATTAATAGGCAGTTGTATTTGTCTTAAAGGACCTTGTTTGGCTGAAGAGAAAAGCGGAGTGTATTACGTCAGGCTTGTATAACAGCTGAGGTTAAGGTGACAGTCTCGTGAAAGGCCTCCGCCGTCCTGGTATTTTAGCCTGGTTATGAGTTGCTGCGAGTGCAGGTCTGGGATCAGGCCACGAGTTGAAAGCGGCTCATCCTGTATTTTCTTTTGCTGGCGCGTTTTGCTGCTTAAGATTTCATGAGCTTTCACGTCAAATGGGTCTAAGGTCAACTTCCTGTCTACAGTGAAATATACGCTCGTAGGCAAGTGACATCACTGTAAAGTCAGGAAACGCTTCAAGATGAAAATAGTTGTCATGGAAGTAGGTGGTATGGCTGTGACTCGCCCTCCAGCTAGTGAAACACTACATGTTAGGTTTTACCTCAAACACATGTCAGTGCAGATTTTTATTCCCTGCCGATGTTTATGTGTTGCAGCGCATGTTTATAAATACACTCCCAACTGCCCGAGATGCATTCTTTATGCATTTAGTTTCATAGGTATTTCCTTTTTTTTTCTCTCTCTCTCTCCACGTTTACATGTTGCTATAGAGTCACAAGTCGTGGAATTCCGGTAAAGGAATGCTTGCTCTCTGTATCTCTGTTTGCGCATGTGTTTGTTCTGTAGCTGCTGATGTGAAGTTTGACCTGTCGCTGTGTTGAGTGTGACGTGTCCAGAACGAGGGGCAGACTGTTCAACTCTGCACACAAACCCTCCGGGGGGAACGTTGTCCTTACCTGAAACCTCTGCCTCTGCACAGTACGCAATCTTAAATTATTATTATTAGAATCAATGGCGTTCAGTGTCATTTCCCAATGTTTCACAACCGTCGTCTTGTATTGAAACCATATAGCCGTGTCCAGTTCGATTGCTACTGTTCACTTGAAGATATTTTTTTTTTTCCCCAGGTGGAAATTTCGAAAGAAAATTTGCGAAACGCTCCCTTTTCACGATCCTGGAAACAGAGCGGTTTGCAACGGCTCGTGATGTTAGACTTAGACTTCCTTTATTGTCCTTACACAGACACACACAATGAATCTGGTAACGAAATGTCATAGAATTGGCAACCGATAACACAAAATAAATATGGAAAATACAAAAAAGTGCAAGATTGCTGAAGTGAATCCAAAGCCATAAGTGGCTGCAGTGCAAAGGTGACAACAAAAAAAATTCACACAGTCAATAGAAATAAAAAATAAATAAGATGGACAGTAACAATGTAAGCAGTACTATAAACAGTGAAAATACCACACTTTGATGTAAAACTGTTATAAACAGTGAAAATACTGCACATCAGTGTAAACAGTACTATAGACAGTTGCGTCAGAGCTCAGGCAGTCAATCGTGCACATGTCAGAGGCCTTTTGTACAGCTGTCAGCGCGCTCAGCAGCAGATGCACCGCACACATTGGCTGGTGTCAAACGCTGTCAGACTCACCTGTGGCCTTCTGTTAACGGACACGACTTACAAGTTTTTGGTCGTTGTGCCTGTTAACCCCGGTAGAATGCAATACATGACGTCAACGTTTCCTACAGGGAGGCCTGGGTTATGGAACGCCGTAGTGTTGAGCCTTGTGAGAACATACACAGTTGAACAGCACCAATAACACACTCCTTAAGGATGAGCTCAATTTATTTAGTGTTTCACCAAGTGAAAGCTACAACGGATGTGTGGCCGAGTTGGAATTGAATGAAACCCAGAGTAGACCTGTGTTCAGTTTGAGCCATGAGCACTGCCATTGTATGTACAAGGGCGGGGGCAGACCGGACTATTGTATGTGTTTGATGGGGGTGGTTTCAAACAATACTTTTGACCGGGCTTATAGGCAGTTCCTCTGTTATTTGTTTACCCAGGCGTTCCTCTTTAATCTCACTGCAGTTCTTCTTTCAGCACACCAGGAAACCATCCAGCGCAGACAATGTTAAATTCAATAAGGAGGTTTCTATGCCTTTGAACTCTCATTTCAGGAAATATGACTTAAAAATAAAAATATTTTCCATTGTGACCAACCTACCTCTGTCATATTGTGTACATGTATATGTATATATACACATATCTATATCTATTTCTCTATCATATATATATGTCTATATATGTGTTTATATCTCTGTACTTTCTATAGCACTGGTTTATTTAAACTGGTGAATGTGGTTTTTATCTTTGCCCTTTCACAATACAGGAGGTCATTGTGTGTATCTGCCCACAGTCGTTTCCATAGCGAGGTTTAGTTAGAGAATGGTATGTGCCCTTAAAGGGAAGTCAGAACTAACATCATGCTTCTCTCAGTATTGATAAGACTATGGCAGTGAAAAAGCATTTTCATGAACTGAAGGAAAAACAACAAAAAAAAGGCCAGAAGTAGTTCAAATTCACCATGGACGATACACAATCTTCAACTTCTGCTCAATTTACATGATTACTGTGGCATTTTGTTGTGATAGAAAGGTCAAAGGTGACAGTTTAGGACTAGTCGTCACCAACAGGATCTTTATTAAAGGCTGTATCTTTGAATCACGAATAATAGAAAAAATAACAAGCTTAAATAAAAAACAAAGTGAAGATACGAGTGGAAAAAAAAACGCACACTGCTACTATTTGGTGGTTGTGTTTTGTGCGTATGAATCACACCACCTGTGTAATGTAAAGAAAATCAGAAGGTTTTGACAACATTTAGACAACGGACCACCTACAGTGAGGCTCAGCACTCTGGTAATTACAGTTTTCCTCCTCGTTTTTCCACAACGACAAACCAAACACTGATGGAGGAGCGCCACACTTCAAATGACTATTATTATATGATGAGTCCAAATGAAGTGAAACTGATAAGAGATTAATACAACCTTTGACCCTTAAAAGCCCACAGTGTTAATTAGACACTGTTGTCTTCTAACTAATCTGATTTGGGTTAAACTAATTACAAGGCGAGTGCCACGGTGATGTGTTTAAACTAAACAGAGGTTTATATCTGATCAATATTCATCAGTCTTAATCAAAAGCGCTTCTGTTCATCACCCGGAGACCTGCCTACATGTGACTTTGCTTTGCCCTGTTGCACACTTAGCGCGCATAGCTCTCTGCGTCTGCAATCGGGGCGTCTAACCCAGGGTGATGCATCCTCCAGTTGCTATGGGCAACAGGGTTTAAAATCCTGTTCCAACTCTCTACCCCCCCCCACACACACACACACACACACAACACACACCCTCTCCCCACTATCTAACCCTTATACTGTACCTTGTACTGTTTATAGTACTGGCTACTGTCTACATTGATGTATAGTATTTGCACGGTTTATAGTACTGTTTACATTGATGTGCAGTATTTTCATTGTTTATAGTACTGTTTTACATATATATGTGGTACTTTCACGGTTTATAGTACTGTTTATAGTACTGTCTACTGTCTCCACTCATATATAGTATTTTCACTGTTTACATTGATGTGCAGTATTCTCACTGTTTATAGTACTGTTTACATTGTTACATTGACCATCTTATTTATTC
>JAPTHA010000017.1:6893563-6906960 GCA_029814585.1 Gymnapogon annona | reverse complement strand
AATTCTATGACATTTCGTTACCAGATTCATTGTGTGTGTCTGTGTAATGACAATAAAGGAAGTCTAAGTCTATCTATAACCAATAACCGTTGATCACATCAAGGATAACATTCAGCCTTGAATTGTCTTTTTTCTCTGTTTTCCCGGTGCCGTCCCGTTCACAGCGAGAGATTCGAGCATCGGCCTTTCTTTTGGATTTTTCTCACAAGCATTTCCAACAATATCCACCACTGACACACACAAAAGGACTTCAGGACAGGCCGGAGACACAGCTCAGAAGTCTCAGTTGTCATGGGGCCCGTTCAAATAGTCTTGTAAAAAAAAAAAAGAAAAAAAAAAGCACCATGCAGAGTGACATTCAGCTCGCAGGCAGTTGTACGCTGCTCAGAATCTGTCACACGTTGCATTTCCCCTCGCCTTAGACAATGTGCTAATAATTATAGGGAGCCCGAGGCCTGTGTTTGCATTTGGTGGAGAAATTGTGCAGTGGGAGGGTTGTGTGCTGCTGCAGCACTGTGCAGCAGCAACGATTTGGTCTCTGTGATGTAATTAAGGGGAGGCTGAGCATTGAAACTGGTGGGGGATTTTTTTTTATTTTTCAGAATGTTTCTAAAAATCATGATTTTAACAGGATTTATATCTTCAACTATATAAATGAGAGCAGCTGCAAAGATTTAGCACTCATTAAAAACCCAGAAAAATGTTTCCAAACGGCATAAATTGTATTGAATGTACTTTTCCCCCCCACAGAAACAACACAAAAACAGGGTGCATTAAACACAAGCAGGATGTCAGGATTCAATCAATTCACCGTGGACAACTGTTTAGCTCCGTTGAGTTTTATGAAACAAACTCTCTCGGCAGGACGAGACCTTAACTAAAGTGTGACTGAGACATCGTGGAGTTTTGTTTTCGGACGTGACAGGAAGTGACATGCTGCAATCTTCCTGTGTAACACATGACACACCGCAGCAGCAGATGGATTCATCGAGATAAAAAAGAAAAGAACAGGATACTACAGACGAGTGCAGCACTATACCCATGTCAAAGCTTCTCCCTGGCTCTTACATAATCTCTCATCACCTATGGGTTTTACTGATTTTTCCACATCAAAACGCTGCAAACTGGTGTGGTCAGGATATTGAAACACTGTTCTAACTGAGAGAAAGGTGACGAAAAGGAAGCAACAGTATCGTCTCCGCCTCTCATCTACTTTGGAGAGTGACAGAAGGTTCAGTGCTCATAATTCCACCTTTAAAGCCTTCTGTAAAAGTGATAATAAAGCTTACAACTGCCATGCTGAACCCAGGTTAAAGACTGCCCTTCACACGTTGTGTAATTATTAATAGGTCTGCTGTGGAAAACTGTCAGGGACCAGGCAGCCAATTACTCTCTCTCCTTCTCTCTCCCTCTCGCTCCCTCTTTCTCTCACTCTCCCTCTCTCTCCCTCTTTCTCTCTTCATCTCCCCCACTCCTCCTCTTCCCCTCTCTCCTTCTCTCTCCCTCTCCCTCTCTCTCCCTCTTTCTCTCTTCTTCTCACCCACTCCTCTTCCCCTCCTCTCTCCCTCTCTCTCTCACCTTCTCTCCCTCTCTCTCTCCCTGCCTCTCTCTCTCTCCCTCTCTCCTGCGCTAACTGATGCCTGCTATAGCAACTCCCTGCATGCACACAAACATAGTTCATTCTCATACCTATATAACACTCAACACTTAATCCAAAAATAACCAGCCACACAGAGATTTTCCCACTGATACTTATTAATGACCTGTCTGTGGAGCCATCTGCTTTTGTGCAGTCAGTATTGGCTGCTCCAACAGCTGAGCGAGTAGCCTGTGTGTCTGTGTCGTGGACATGTGCGGTAGGTTGTTGGCAGGTGCCTCACAGAGCTCAATCATTTGTGAAAGCACTCGGTGCTCTCTGTGCCGGGAAGCAACCGGAGAAGAACGTCTCAGCTCACTAGTCTGTGTTTAAGCAGGGCCTCAAGCTGCTCCGCTAAAAGGGACTCTGATGTATAAGTGCAGTTTTACACACCATATGTTTGCTGATCCCGTGAACGCTGTCGTATGAGTTTATTTTTAACAAGGAGTCGGCTCATTTCCTTCGTCAACAACTCAGCGAGAGGGAAATACTGAATACTGGAATCTACTGTGAATTTCTTCAAGCGAGTGATGACAAACGCTACTGTTGTCACATGGGCCGCCACATAATTGGGTTCATTCCTGACTGTGATTTTTGCTCAATCAAGACATTGTTTCCAATTTCCTTAAATCACTTCCCTATTTTGTACTTGTCTTTTCTCAACAACAAAAAAAAAAAAAAAAAAGAAAAGTGCAAGCAGCCAGTCCCAAAATGAGCACATACTGTATGTGTTGGGTATATAGAATCAATTACTTGAGTTTATAATGGCATTAATTGTGATTGTTTTGCAACAAACTTGCTTCTGTGTATGCAATTAAGTCTTCCCTGCAGGGTTCCAGAATCACTAGTTCAGCCTGTTGTGTGTCAGCGCACAAAGAGAAGGGAATATGCTGAGCCATCTGCAGTACTGTACAGGAGACTGCCACCTCATCGAGCAGAGGGAGCATGCGGTCTCACACACACACACACACACACACAGACACACAGCCAGCAGGCATGTGCACACTCGTCCATTACAGGTAGGAAGGACAATGCCTTCTTCTCACCAGTCTTTCCACGTGCACCTGCAGAGGCATGCATTAATGCAAACAGACCATATCATATCCTATTCCCACAGTATTCTTTGTCATTCAGTGATTGAATCTATTGTTATGATCATCAATATGTACGATACCAAAAGGACTTTGCTTGGTCTGCAGTGGTCCATCTTACCTAAACTACAACAGTGCAGACGGGTTTGTTGAATGACAGGAATACCTTTCCTTTGTTTGCCTTTGTCTCCATGGCAACACTGACAAAGACTCAGAAGCAGATGGCTGTAGCACATTTAAGTGGTCAAAGCTTTCTGTCTTGTCTAGCATCTTTTGCCCATATATATAGTTCTTCCAGGAATTGATCTCCCCCCCCCCCCCCCAGTGTTTGTCATCTACATTGAGCAGCAAAACATTAGAAATCTACAATTCGCCATTAAACATTACACACCAGTAGATGGATAACGTTTCACCTCATTCTTGCAGACTTCAGAATATCTTTATGTACAGTATGTGTCGGAAAAAATACCAAAAACATGAGTGCATGTGACATGTTTAAAACAACTTTCCTCCTGCAGCCATTAAAAAGCTGCACTTGTATATATAAAGAGATACACTCCATAAAATATATGAAAAGAATTACTCCAAAGAGGTCCTTATTTGTGCTTTCTCCACATGAACATCTACTCCTAAATTGCCAGCGGTCAGCTTCTCTGCGATGGTTTGCTTGACTTAAAATACCACCGGCCAAAAACTACATAATGATAGCAGAAGTAATGTATTCCACATGGTCACAATTAAGGCATACAATCTGATCTGTGATTTGCGAACCAAATATGGTTTGTAGATTAGCTTGAGTGATGAAACAAGGTTGTTCTGTGAAATTCCATTCCAAACTGACTGGTGTTGTATCCCTTTTGTTCATCATGCAGGTGAGACCAATGTCAACGCAAAGCGCCGTAAATGGTGAATGTCTACTGCGCAGAAATGGAACTTAAAAGTGATGCAGAGGTATTCAGCAGCAGTATACGTTCAAAGCTGTGGCTGTGGTTAATACACAACACGTCACAGAACTTTCACCGTCATAGCGTTTGACTGGTGGACGAAATGTCATATACACTTAGACTTAGACTTAGTCCTAGACTTCCTTTATCTTGTCATTACACAGACACACACAATGAATCTGGCAACGAAATGTCATTGATTGTCAACTGATAACACAAAATAAATATGGAAAAAACAAAAGTGCAAAATTGCTCAAGTGATTAAAGCCATGAGTGGCTGCAGTGTAAATATGACAACACATACAGTCAATATATGAGGAATATATAGGATGGACAGTGCAATATTGTACCTCAATGTAAACAGTACTGAAAACAGTGTAAATATTGCACATCAATGTAAACAGTACCATAAACAGTGTAATTATTACACATCAATGTAAACAGTACTATAAACAGTGTAAATATTACAGAAATGTAAACAGTACTATAAACAGTGTAAATATTACAGAAATCTAAACAGTACTAAACAGTGTAACCATTACATACATGTAAACCAGAATGTAAATGTAAATAAATGTAAATTATATTAGCCATATAATACAATTATGGGTGAAGAAACCCATATCACTCTTTACATCTGTTATCCTTTTTTTTTAATTTACACAAGGATATGTTTGTAACCTGTGGCATCCATGGAACATCGGGTTGCAGGGACCATTAAAATGTTCAAATGATCCATTGTTTAGTGGGATCACCTTTGTTACCATTAAGGTAGGCAATACACTTCCATTATACAAAGACAAAATAAAGACATGAATCTGTCAGTTAGAACAATTAAAGCACACCAAATTGCATCTCACTGTAGCTCGTCAACCTGCATATTACTGATGTATTAATGTTTGGGTTATTAGCTATGAATTTTGTGATCACAATTAGTAACTTGTTCCACACTGTGAGAGGACTGGGCACTGGTTCAGTTATATAGGCACTGTTTAACTTAATGACCCTGGTGACAATTTTAAGTATTTCAGAGTCTGTTAATGAGTCTCAGTCACTGTCCATGGAGCTGCACCTGAACCTGTATGACCCTCTGTGAAAAGCTGATAGAGATATTGCTCTGGAGATTAATGTGCCATTTGGGTTGTTAATCCTGCTAATTAATTACCCAGCAGTGTTTTTATTTTCCTTTTTTTTTTAAATATTGTGGCCAACCTCGTCTTCATGGATGTACTCTGACAACCAAATATCATTTCAGATTTCATTTTCAAACGGCGAATTCAGCAAAGCAGAAAAGAAAGCAGAGGAAACGGAGAGAAAATGAGAAGGATGAAGGGAGAGAAAAGAGTGAGGAGGGTGTGACCTTAATCCCATAGTGAGAACGAAAGTTACAGTCACACTCTGACACACACATATCTAGTCTATCCAGTTTCTGTGTCATGACCAAACTATGTTGGATGTTGATCTCTCCCACTGAACCTCCCATTATATAGTTTGTAACAACTTGGTTCCGCTCTCCAATTGGTTAATTAGTTACTCGTAAAGAGCTGTCATTTGAAGGGTTGAGGGTGTGTTATCTGGTTTGGTTTCTGCTCATTCATGAGTCATCCCCTCTTTCTGTGAGATCAACACTTACATTTCACACTCGCTGCTGCACTTCAGCAAAGGTGTGAAGTGGTGATTTCTATATAAAAGTTTTCATCGTGTCACAGGTAGCATATGTTGACTTGCACAACATGTGATGTTTGGTGGCTGTGGCTCAGTTGGTAGAGTGGGTCGTACAATGGCCGAAAGGTTGGTGGTTCAAATCCTGACTCCAACTATCCACATGTTGAAGTGTCCCTGAGCAAGACACTGAACCCCAAGTTGCTCCCAGTTGGAGCCAGGCAGTGCCTTGCATGGCAGCATAAAAAAGCAGTCCATTTACCATTTAATGACACCAACAAATCGGATAACTGAGGCCAACACCCCCCCCACACACACTGCAAAGTCATGCAAAATACTCTGCGGCGCCTCTGTGATTAACAGCATGCAAGTCACCACATGTTATACCACCACAGCATACATAGAAGGCTACTGTTCCAGATGAAGGCAGCCAATGCCGCTGTGGAGACTGAACAGATTCTATTACTGACACCCCAGCGATGGGTTTGGTACAAAAAAGCCTGCAGCGAAGGCTTTGCTTTCTGTCTCATCAAATAACAATGAACAGCAACCAGACTGTTGGAAGAAAATGTGACGAGTATGTGACAAGGCGCATATATCTGATCCAAACTGTAGGCCTTTGTCCCATCCATTCATATTACTCCAGTATGCAAATGAGCAGGCAGTATTCCAGCAGCGGTACTCGCATGAATACACTGGCCCAAAAACAGTGTGTGGCTACAACTGTTGAGTAGTTTAACAATAAAACCTTAACACTTTAAACACCTAACTTCCCAGACGGGATTTTTCTTACTGAGTGCACTGCCCTCATGTGGTGGCAAGATGACGAGTAATGCACATGCACCTCTTCTGTGCGTCTGTGTGTTTAGGGCGCACTTGGAGGAAGACACAGAGAGTGTGTCATAGCGACACAGGGAGGAGGGGGGGGGCGGATTTTGGGCTCCAATCCGCCGGCCTACATCTGTCTCCCAACTCCCACATGAAATGCAGACAAGAAGGGAAGGTGTCGCGTCTGGGGTGCAACGGTGACCCACATCCCAGATACACCACACCCCCCGAAGCATCTCATTACGTCAGACTTCATAATGACCCACGACATCAAAGCTTTAGGATTTTTTTTTTTTTTTTTTGCAATGGGTCACGAAGCCCAAATGAAAAAACTCACAATGTACCAGGAGGCCCCCATAATCCAGAGGATGTGGGCACTTCCTCTGGATTTCGAAATGCCTCATTTTTATTTTGCCAGTGTGGGAGCCAGCTTCTCACCACGGATGCAACCACTGTTATGCTGTAGGGGTGTTAAAGTTTATGAGCATTTGCGTGTTAAATCACAAACTCACGTGCCTCTTTTTTAGTAAGTACTCGTTAATTGTTTGTATTTTAAAAAATGTTATTCATCCGTGTTTTCCTCCAAGCTGTATATTTTATTCACAATTTATTGACATGTTTGTAATGAACACCCCCTACGAATAATGGTACCTCCCACTCCCTGCCGTTAGCCGTTGTTGTATCCTATGCTACTGAACAGATTTGTCGCGATACAAACTAGCCACACGCTGACACTAAAGCCACGAAAAAAAAAATGCTCCTTAACGGGATGAAAATAGTGAACCAAACATCAAGAAGTGAGGAAAAACTTTCTACAACTGTGTCCAAACTTTAATAGTCTACAGCTCATATCACTTCCACCAGTTTCGAGTGTGTTAGCATTGTTTTATCTCTCCACTATTGCCATTGGTCGCGGTTTTTTTTCCTTTCCTGGAGCAGTCCAGTCTGATGAATTCACCGAAAAAAGACGGAGATGATGATGTGCCCGTTAAAGACCCGGTAAAATACGGCGAATTGGTCATTCTTGGGTAAGTCTCTTAAGATTTCCACCGATAGTAAATGTTGTAGTGGCGCTTTGAGAGCGAAAATAACGTCAAACATTAAGCTTACCTTCTACACTGGAGTAAAACGTCAATTTAATGTTTAATTCACCGCTTTTATCATAGAAAATCTCTTTTCTGTTGTTTCACGAATAGCAGATTCATTATAGTAACCAGTTTAGGCTCGTTTCCCTTTAATAGTACACTGCTGTTTCATCAAACGTGTTCCAGTCTTAGATTGTGTGGAAACGTATCCAGAAAAACTTAGCAAAGAATATCCTCTTTAAGCAGATGCCACGTTTTTTTTTTTAAATTTCAAATTGGTGTGATGGATTTTATAATGTGCATATTGTAATGTATCCTCAGTATGTAAGACTGCTACGGTTGTGGCCGCTTTTTCATCAATGGTTGTAGTGGAGGAGAGCAGCGCTGGATTGCTGAAGCTGAAAATCCCAATGATGTCATACTATGCTGGATGTGTGATTGCTAAAGTAAGACCGAAGATGATATCACTGTCTGCAAAAAAAAAAAAAAAAGACGTAGCATTGGAGCACATTCAGTCATATAAAGCTTCTTATGTCTTTAATTACTTATTAATAAACGTCACAGTCAGATGTCCACTTGCTTGCTGGGAAAGGAAAGGAAAGGAAAGGGGGGAGAAAAGCCCCATCACATCAGCTGCACAAGCAGACAGTGGGCAGGATGTGCTGATGACAGCCACCAGCCTCCACAGCATTTCCACCCCCTACAAGCTCCACACTGTGCAGGGTCTGCAGAGACCAGAAATGCCACAACATGTATGCACACACACGCACACGCACATACAGTCATATCCAGGCTTACACAGGCCTCCCTCTTGCCCTGCAGAGTTTCCTGTGTATGCCAAAGATAACTGACCTAATGGCCTATCTCTTCCCCTCTGGCTGAACATGGGAGTGAGGAGGCTGGAGTCTGCCTGCATCAGAATACTGATTAGTTGTTGCTAAGTGTTTGAACAGAGCAGCCCTTTAAACCTCACATCAGAATAAGGAGCGACAATTTAACGTCTGTGTTAACGCTTTGGGCAACAAACACATGCGGATTCTGCGTCGCGCTCCATAAACACTAAAATGTGGCGTAAGAACCGAGACTGTCATATCGTTAGAAGCATGTAAAGACTGATAATTGATGTGTTTTAGAGCAGTCTCAGGCCGATCACAGTGACGGGCAGTTCTTTGTGGACATTACGCAGCAGATACCCATCAGAACAGACTGTTCTCTCACTGCGTCCTGTCAGATATCATATTTTCCTGGCACATTTGTGAATGTGTGGTTTGTTCTTTGCATCTGTCAGCCTTGATGATCACATGCCCTGTGTGGTCGATGCCTGCTTCATTGCTGACCATGTGGGCTTTGCAGTGGCTGCCTGCCATCACTCATTACCTTAGTTAGCCTGGACACCACAGACAAGTGCTGTCCTGTCCAGCAGAAAAGTCTCCACTGACTCCCAAAGCATTACTATGTCAGGACCCCCCCTCCCACCCTTCACCCTGTATGCAATTTCATATCTGTCCCACACCTTCTTATCTCACTGACTTGGTCACATTCTCCCCCTCTTTAACCTATGTGCTGACTCTCTCAGATCCAGACCTCTTTGTGGTGGCTCCCCCTCAACCAAAATAAACCCAGTGTCAGGGGGGCAGAAGGAGTGAATATTTCATGCTGTATTTTATGATGCGTGCACAAGCGTGCTGCTACAGGACAGAAGTGACTCCACTGGACTCAATCAACATGTCTCACATCGTCTTCCTTGCCCCCCCACACACACAAACACACCACATGTCATTCTGCCTTGTCATTTTGTTCAGATGTTTTTCACATCTACTCTTATGTCTTCAGACTGTCGGTTTGACTCCAGACAGTGCTAGCTATCTTTTTTTTTTTTCCATATACTACAATCGTCTCCCCTGTTGGTCCCTCCTGGTCCCGTTTTAATATTGCCGGTCTTTTAACTGAACCCCTCTGACGCCTGTCCTCTTGCGTCTTATTTTCCTGACCCAGTGGTCCTGTTGTCAGCCCGGTCTGGTCTAAACTGACAGCCCGGGACCACAGGGAGAGCGCTGAGTCATCTTTTGCTGCTGGAGCTTATATTTACCAAATATTCCCAGTGAGAGTAGCTTGTATTTTTTTGCCATGTTATTTAAATTTTTTGTAACTCCTGCATTTAATATACCTGGTCCTCCGACCAATGTTGTGCTGACTACTGTTGTCCTAAGTAAATCGATTCTGTCCCGAGACTAATGAAAGTACGGCTCATTACAACTGCACAATGCCAACAATCTGCTCCCAGGAATAGTCAAAATAGCTCATATAACAGAGCCTCCTTTGTTATTTGGGATTTGTTTCGTATTTCACTTATAACATTAGGAAAGGTAACTGGATTTGCAACAACTCATCTCAGAAGAGCCTTAAGTTTTTAATAGTTTATTTTTTTAATTTAATTTTACTGAAATTCAATATGCGGTGTGCGGAACTTGAATTGAAATCAAATAGGTTTGAAATGGATAAAAAAGGAAAGACATGGTAAAAATCACTTGAACTTTTGCGTCTCCAGTTCATATTCTTTTAGTTTCATCATTTTAAATGATCCCCGTGTGTGACAGTCAATGACCAAAGCTATGCGTTCGCCGTTAATAATTGTGTTGATTCTGCTTCATTTCATCCTTTATTCTACAATCTGCTAATACAAATACACTTGCGCGAGATAGCAATCATGTGACAATAGAAAATGACCGTATTTTACTTGGTTGTATGCTTGGTGGAGCAGACAGGAATTTGTAAGGAGGAAATTGAACACAGAATGGTAAATAGTAGATAAGATAGGCATTAATGTAGTATATTTTGTTTTAAATTCTTCAATATTCTTAATAAGAAATTAATCAAATACCAGAGTCTTTTGTTGATAAGAAACAGTGGCTATTTTATTGTTTTAGTGACATCACACAGCTTTAATTACACAAGATCAAAATTAATGTCGTAATCCTCTTAATCCAGACTGACAAAGACCAAAAAAACCCCAACTATTTGATTAGTAATAATACACAGTGACCAAAGGAACAGGAAGCACGTCTGTTTAAAATGATGCAGCCAGGATATTAGCTTTCTGGCGTATAACTCACTTACTTGCAGAGGCAGTCCTTGATTACTTTTATTTTGAAATACTGCTGCACGGACCAATTACAGCTTTGTCTTTCGAGCACAAGCCCTGTCAAAGCGAGCAGTGGTTCCCTTGACCCCCCCGCCGCGAGAGCACTGTGCAACTGATGCCACCAGAGACAAACCAGATGCCCTGTGATCTGATTTGGTTTGAAGCCAGGAAACCCAGACTTATTGTCCCCTCGCAGGGTAGATTTTTTTTCGTCAACGGGGTCTCCTGTGAATAGTTTTTACCAAGGACCAGGCCGCACTCATTAACGAAAAGCTGAAAACCGGCGCGCAGCCTGCTATGTGACCTCGAACGGTGAAAACGCGCTTAGACTCCGCTCCAGGAAAAGCCAGGAGACAGTGGATTTTTCTGTCTGCACCGTCTGCGAAGCGCCACCTCCCGCCAAACTGACATCATCATCTTTAAAAAGTTTGACATTAAATTATAAAACACTCATCCATTATTTACCAGTCGGATGACATGGCTCACAAATATAATGTCTGCGTCTTTTGAGTCGTGGTGAGAATTCACTCTGTCGTGCTGAACGTTCTGTTCAGCTTTCAAGTGAGGACACGGAGAGCGACCGCCTCTGTGAGCCTCAAATACAGGCTGAAAGACCGAGATCGAGTGGCATGTGTCCTCTCAGCGAGGAGTGGTGAAGGTCTGCTGATAATGTAGACCAAAATAACGTACAGTAAAGTATGGGTGCTGCAGTATAATAAATGTACACCCAAGCTGATCACGCAGCAGTTTCAGTTCATGTTATTGACTTTTACTTTCCAGATACGGTTGTGGGACAGAGAAGTATTTGTGTACTCTGAATTAGTCAAATGTATTCTCCTTGTTTTTGTCGTCTTACATTTGTCCTGTGCCTGTTTATTGTTTTTCTGCAGGTACAATGGCTCACTTCCAAGTGGAGACCGTGGGCGCAGAAAGAGTCGCTTTGCTCTGTACCGCCGAGCCAAGGCCAATGGCGTCAAACCCAGCGCTGTGCACATCCTCAACACCCCACAGGACAGCAAGGCACGTTCACATATTTGTGTACTCCGTGTTTTTTTTTAGTCTCTAACATTAGTTTCCTTCCTCTGACTTCCCATTCCCTTTTATAAATGCACCAGAGGAAGAATGACCAAGCACGAGAGCACAGCTCTGTACATGCGATAAGGCCACATCGCATGTACGGGCATGTTTATTGCCACATACAAATGCGTGAATGTGAAGCCAATGCCTGAAGGAATATATGAAAATACATTATTTAATGACTGTCCTATTATAAGCCCCTCATTTTAGCTGGTTTCTCAGTTTAAGACCTTAACGTACAGAGTAGTGCAATAAATATATGGCTTAAAAGTGCAAAATAGTCACCCACAAATATTTATCATCCATATTCACACCAGCACCGACGCAAGTTTGCAATAGTTACAGCATTCTCTGTTCAGTAAATAATTCAGCTACTCACGCCAGCCCATTTGGCAGAAATAGTCATGAATTCAGCATCACCTGGAGCCTCATCTGCTGCTGCATGTGTGTCTCAGTCCTTAGTTTATGTCCAGGTTAAGGAGACACACGACAAACTTTTTTAAAATTCATGACATTTGTGTTGTTCAGACAGTGCGGTTAGAAGTTAACAGAACAGATCATGTCAAACAAACAGTTGCTACATGATGCTCGGGTCACTCGTGATTGGAGGTAAACCGATCTAAAAGTACAATATGTGAGTCAAGTTGCACAGAAAAATCTCCCAGTGTGTAAACGTTTGAACCAAACCAACTCGAAACTTGATCAACTACCTGCTTTGGTCTGTTACATGTATGTAACCCAACAGAATGGAGTGAAGAAAACATAGCCAGCAGCATTGCAATCTACAATTTGATACATTTTTCTACATACTAACAACTGGAGACACTGACAACACAAAGGAGTTATATACAAATGTGTATCTAAAAGTATAGGAAATGGCAGTTGATCTAAGTTCTCTCTTGTACTTCTTAAAATGCAGATGTGAAACCAAAATCAGCTTGATCTACCATCTGTTTGTTATCTCCCACTGTAGGTGTTAACCATACCATCACGTCTCACAGTTCTCCTGCAGTTGATGCTTTCTATATGACTCAAATGGCTGAATGACGATCTCACTTCCTGCATTAAAAGTGGAATAAGAATAATAACCCCTTTCTGTCTTTCACTACTTGTATAATGAAGAACGGAGCCGAGCAAAGTCACAAATGAACATGAATAAGCTGTGTAATAGGTCTGGCTGTCACAAGGAGCTACTACAAACAGTATAAATATGAGATGATGCTAATTTGGCTGTAATGTTTTATCCCTTTTGCTCTCAACACCTCTGCTCAAAAGCAGTAAAGACCATCAGTGCATTAACGTCTGTATGTGTTGTCATTGCAGGCCGTGCACAGCAGGGGGCAGCACAGCATCTCTTTTACCTTGTCCAGGAATCAGACGGTGGTGGTGGAATACTGCCATGACAACAACACAGACATGTTTCAGGTAAAGCACCAAGGAAATCGAATAAGCTGTCGAGACTTTCAACCATTTCCTTCGGTCAGATTACTCCAGAGTTCATACATTATTCCAACGATCGCTCAAAAAATACCTTGTTAAGGAATGAATTAAAAGCGTTTCGACAGCAGCGTATTGTTTTGGTCCATGGCTGCCACCATTCCATATGACGAGTAGATGTTTATTATTAAACAGTGTATTTGTATGTACTTAAGTGTGGCTCTCATAACAATACTGATAGACTTATTTATGTGCCCTCCCATGTAAGGCTTTATAAGGTACGGCTGTGAACGCTCTATGAGAATCTCAGCGAGGTTCAGTGGGGTTTGTCAGGTTATAGACAAGTCCCTCTGATATAGACTGATCCAGTTCAACTTCCTCTATCAGCTGCGTATTACTCACAAAAAGCACACACACACACACACACACACACACACACATATATATATAAAACGCTAATGTATCACCTTTGTGCTTTAGATATGGTACAGACAG
>JAPTHA010000017.1:6757915-6775078 GCA_029814585.1 Gymnapogon annona | reverse complement strand
CTCCAGCTCTGCCTCCTGTCTTTTCCTCAGCGCCACTGTCTCTAGTCCATACAACATGGCTGCTCTCACCACAGTTTTATACACCTTTCGCAAAATGGCACAATACTGTTCTGTTCCAAGTCTCTATTAGGAGCGCTCTTTGTCTTTTTAGCTTTTCCTGCCACCTTCTATAGGTTCTGTCATCACTAATGGGCTCACTGCATCGCGGACTTCCATCACAATGCCGTTTCTCACATTTTCATGTAACTGGCTTCTTATTTGATTGAAGTGTAGGTGCTGTCTATGTGCTACACACACTCGTTTCCAGGATGATGTGGTTTTAGTTATGTGACTGTCATTTTTTTTTTCTTTTTTGTCTGTGCTTTTGTTTGTCGTTGCATGACTTTTCTACACTGGATTTTTAGTTTGTCTGTCAAAGCAGTTTTTTTTTTGTTAGTTTTGTTCTTTTTCTACGTTGTATTTGAGTCAGCCTTCTTTGATTTAAAAATGCTGGAAATGTTTGTGTTTGTTGTGACGGTTCAGTTGAAATGTTTCAGTAGTGCACCAGCAGAAACGATCAATAGGCTGGAATTTTTGTTTGGTCTGTTTTGAGGGATGAACAGAGAATTATGACGGAAAGTAATGACTTCCTTTGATCGTCTTTTGCAATTTGGCAAAGGAATACCACAAATGTTGAAATCCCTGTTGTTTGGAGGATGAACTAAAAGACATGGATAACACCCAGAAGGTTAATTTAATAGGATATAAATGATGGTGTTCAGAGAAAACTATTGGACCTGAGATGCTTTTCTTTTTAATCTTATTATTTGATTTTATTCTCATTGCTTGCAAAATAAATGTCATTCCAAAGACGTCTTCTTCTTGTCTTGTTTATAAAAATCTGATTGATTCTTGATTTGAAACTGTCTTTTCGTTCCACTATTTTTGAAGCAACAGGATCAAATTGATAAGTTTATTGCAAAAACAAAGTAGTTCCATTCATACATAACTTAGATTACTTTATTTATCACACTTGGGGAAATTTGCATTTACAGCAGCAGAATACATTTACACACACGAGCAAAAATAGAAATACAAAAGCAAATGCAGTTCAACAACAGTGACAGTTTATGCCACATTGTTAAGATAATGAAGTCAATGACATTTCCAGTTCAACTTAATTTTAAACATTTCAAAGCAGACAACTCCGCATGGGATATCCACCCAAATATTTTTTTTTGTAGAATTTTTTGTTTGTCCAATTATTTGAATCCTTTTTTGATTGTAATTCCATGCAATTTATTTATTGAATGGAATTACCTTTATTGACATACTGTGGCCCATTAAACTTATTTAAAGTTAAAGAAATTAACGAGCAGCAACTGCACATAGTTTTTCCAATGTTTTAAAAATAATTGCCTTAGATTAAACCACGAGAAAGAATTTTGAAAAGAGAATTTATTATAATTCTGAGTCAACTCTGAGACAAACATTCCTTTTGATTAAAATTCATTTTCTCGTTAATTATCAGAATTTCACATTGTGAGCCAAAACTGTATCTTGTAAACTACTGCCAACCAGCATTTTTACTTAAATTTATCAGAGTCACACTCGGTAAAGTTTCACCACTTCATTGTAGAGGAACTTCTATTTACTATAATACATAGGATAACCTAAGTCTTTCAATATTTTATTCTGGGTTAGATTTAATTAACACTAACCCAAATGGGGCCCGCCAGAGGCCCGTGGGATGAATTTGTGAAATGCAAAAATTGTACCTGAGATATTTACATAACTTTATTGTTCAGGTTCCATGTACAGACTGGAAAAAAATATCCCAATAATCTATAAATACTCACTTCAAAATAATCTCTGTGGAAAAGTAAAGTAAACATTTTCATGTAATGTTCCTGTATTTATACTAAAGCAAAGTATCAATTCACAAAACACAAAAATAAATAACCTGAACAAATATAAACAACCTGAAATCTCTGTAGAGAAGTGTAATTTCAACAATATTCTACCTGTTGCTAAATGCTTTGTGCATTTGTAGACCCACTGTGATCTGTAAATTGTGATTAACATGTATAATGATCAACTGAGGAATAATATTGTTAAAACGACACTTATTTTTCTTAAGAGTTTTGAGGTCGTTAATGCTTCAATTAATTGGTCAAACATTCCTATGTGTATGCACACAAGGGCAATACATTTCTCTTGAATCTCAATGTTATTCATATTGTTTTAAAGGACAGTTTGTAGACGTGAACGTTTTCATCATATAAGGACAGTTTGGAATTGATGTTATTGATATGTAATTGTATTATTATTACACTGACCCCAGATCACACCAAATCTGGCTGAATTTGGCCCCTGAACTGAATTAAATTTGACACTCCTGATGGAAAAGATCAAATTCTTTTTAAATATAATAGAAATATTAGAAATGATGATGAGTTCTTTTGGATTTTCCCTTCCGGGGTCGCCACAGTGAATTCAATTGGCATATTTGATTTTGGCAGGAGTTTCTAAGTCGGATGCCCTTCCTGACACAACCCTTGTATTTCCGGGTTTGGTACCGGCACAACGAGACATTGAGGCTACAGTTGTAGGCAATAGCGTGAAGGGTCTTGCCCAAGGACCCCCACTGGACGCTCATCCAAGGAATTAAACCCAGGTCCCCTATGCGTCAGCCCGGTGCCTTACCAATGGAGCTATCCAGCCAATATATAATAAATAATATAAATCAACAATAATAAATCATGTAAATAACATAAAAATACATCATAATATAACATAATATATAATAATATTATATCGAATAAAAACAAAATAATACAAATAATATAATAAATATATATAATAGTACAGTGCAGTATAGATTTCACCACTGGATGGCGCTGACGAGTCAAGATCCCATTGTGAGAAACGCGGAAGTGTCTTAACATTGTTCCATCAGTGTCTCCGTAGACGAGACCTGCTACTCTGTTTTGACACAATCACTAACCTTCTCCGCGTTGTAGTGAACTTTTGCCGCCGCTGCTGGGTAAATACTTCACTTTTGTGCTATTGGGAATTACATGGCATTTCATATGTGCTGCTTGTCTCCTCCGTTGGCCGGTTTTAACAGCGGGTAGCTAACATCTGCCCGGCGGCTAGTTTGGTAACTGTTAGCCCTGCTAGCTAAGTTAACGAGGCTGTGTGTCATCTTTATGTCTCTGCATCACATTGAGCGTAACGGGAACGCCGTCCGCGATACCGCCGTGCTCCAGCTACACGGTTTACTGGTCGTTTGTGCGTGCGAATGACACACTTTTACTCCATGTCATTGAAATGAAGCAAAGTGCTTTGCATCATAGTTGGTCGTGTTGTCTCTCCGCAGTGTTTAATCATGGTTTTGACTCCGAGATGACCTGCATCCCAGTCCCATGACCGATTAAGAATCTCACATCCAGCAGGTCATATTTAAGGTACGTGTGTTTTTTTTAATGAGAATTTGGTAAACCATGGGCGAAACAGCCTTGTGTTGATAGTGTTGTCATCTTCTGGTTCCAGATTTCATAAAGGGTGACCCATGCTTTCTGATGAGCTTGACTCCAAACCCGAGGTAACCTTTTCAACACTTTCATACCCATTTTGTCCATATTATTATTGCAGAAACTTGTGACTTTGTTGTGCAGGACTTGATATAAGGTCCTGGGTTTAATTTCCTGGCATCTGTCAAACTGTATTTGTTGCCATTTGTCCCTGCTCTTTGTCTCTTTCTCAGCTGCTGGTGCAGTTTGTACAGAACGCGTCCATCCCATTTGTTCAGGGTCTAGAGGACCCTGAGTCCAAACACCCCTGCCTGCCTCTGTTGGCTCCGGCTGTCAGCTCATTCTGCAGCCCACTGGAGCTCACAGGTCAGCAGTCATATCCGGTTCTTTGGGGGGGTGGGGTAACCAAATCATGAGACATTTGGGAGGAAACAGGGATTCTCGTTTCTTTATTATATTGCTTTCAGTTAAGGATTATAAGTATTTATATTTGATCTGAATATTTTAATCTTTGAAAAACATGTAAATGCTTTGTTCTGCCTCTACATTAACAGTCAAAATGGTCCATAAAAAGGGGAAATCCACGTGCAGGATTGTCCAGTTCTGCTCCTGAACAGATTGTTGACAGTTTTGCACTGAATTGGTTCATATGAGGTTGTTCATTATAAGGTGGAAAGTTTTTAAAATGCCAACATTGCACTGTGTTAAAGAGTAACTGTGTTTATTTATGTATACAGCTTTTCACATTATTTCAGCTTTGTGAATAATCCTCTTGTTCCCTTGAGGTTGGGATTTTGCATGCACTGCCTTAAATCTTAAATTACTGACCGGCCATCCTTAACTCTGCTGAGAGGTCATTAAGTATGAGTCCATCCATCACTGAGAAGGACGTCACATGCATAAGATGCTTCTGCATCCAAAATTCTGCTTACTGACCCTGTAGATGAATGGTTTCTCTGTGTCACTTTTAAGCTGTCATTTTATGAAAGTGCACTTAAAAAAACAAACAAACCCAAGTGCTTTGAAACACAGGTAGTCAAAGATGTTTGAGCTGACTGATATGATCGACAGTGTTATGATGATATACAGTATCATCATAACACATCACAATTTTCATATTAGTCAGTGTGGATCAGTACGACGCTAAAGGGCAAATCAGTAATTGTTTCAAGTTTGAAGGTTGATTTCTGATATGCCATTGTCACGTCATTTGTGGTTTTAAATGAAGATCAAATAAAAGAAAAATGATGTGCATGAGGAAAGGAGTAATAATAGATAACAAAATAAAGTGAAAAAGATGTAAACTGGAAACATGCTGCAAATGTTGTAAAACATGCAACACAGCATGGTAAAATGTACATAACAGATACCGGTTTGTTGCTTTGATCTATTCTTTATGGTCAGAAAATGACCAAAAAATTCAGAAATTGAGGCAAACATTCCTAATAGTTCTAATGATAGAATATACATACATAAGGTGAATTAACAAAGCACTGAAAAGTGTCTCACCCGAGAACGTAAACAAACTAAAGTATAATATTTATCACAATAATTATTGTCTTACCATATATCTTGGCTTATTAATGTGTGAAATGGATGTGTTCTTCCATCATGATCCATCTGCTCCTCAGACGGCGGCCTGAGCCATGACAGTTCTCCCTCTCTGTCTGATTTTGGAGGCGTATCGGAGCGAAGTCCTCTAGTGGTACACACACACACTCACCCACGGGCCTCCCCCAGCCCCCCAGCCCTCCTTCATGACCTGCAACAGTCAGACAGCACTTCATACGTCCTGCTGAACCTCGCAAAAGGTAAGGAAAGGCTAACCGTGTGTATTGAACTACTTAAGTCCTACTCCTAAGGGCAGAATTTTGGACCCGGTTAATAATAATGACTTAAGAATCCTCGTATAGATCTGTCTTGTCTAAATTACATACTGGGATACATACTTACTCCATCTGAAATCCACCCCCCCAAAAAACAGAATTTTCTTCCCAAACATATTGGTATTTATTCGACAAATTTTAAAAAGTGAGAAGATTATGAAGCTAATGTTGCTTTCCATAGATCTGAATTGTGTTGGTTTTAAGTGGTTTGAGATGATCAAACCAATATGGAACCACCAATGGAAAGTGTGCAGCAGTTATTTATACGACTACACCTGTTTAACACGTCCTAATGTAGGGTGGAGCCAACCTTTTGAAATAACGGACCAGTTGTTTACGTACAAATTCAGGAAAATCGGGTGAACACATGGACTTCTGATTTTCCCTCGTCCTTTTCTGCCAGTATAGACATCAAACAGGTCTAAAATTGCATTAGTAATAATCTTCAAAAAGTCTTAAATCTAAGTCATTGAAAGCTGCCGAAACCCGGCATGTAGCTGTTGAGTGTCTGGAAACACATTATGTTGAGAATAATTTTAAACTTCTGATTTTCCCCCATGTCCTTTTCTGCCAGTATAGACATCAAAGGGGTCTAAAATTGCATTAATAATGATCTTCAGAAAGTTTTAAATTCAAGTCATTGAAAGGCGCTGTTGAGAATAATTTTAATAATATAAGAGACACCGCGTTAAATTTGAGTATTAGTTCCAGGCCAAATACCAATCAAGTATTATTCCTATGTCATGTGCCCTCGTCGGGTGAATTCCAAACATGCTCTTAATAGAATGACTACGTGTCGCATTAGAACAACTGATATCTGATGTGGTTTCCATGCTGAATGATCTGCATGGCACCTCGTTCCCCGTGACAGAGCTGAAAAGAAACGGGTGACACATTTTAATGAAGAATTCTGTGAATTATTTTGTCTGGAAGAAATGAACCTTGGCAGCCACATTCTCCAGGTTCATCAGGCCTTGGCAGGAGAGCAAGAAAAAAATTTAATTTTTCTCTCTTGACGTACACCTTTTGTGCCTTCTGCCACTTTGTGTCAGAGACTCGGTGATCAGGGTGAGGGATGGAAAATCTTTCTTTGGTCTATTGTTGCATTAAATCCTAATTCTAAATAATTTTGAGCACATTAGGGTGGTTTTTCCAAGTGTCTGTTTGCCATTATCCTCTGGGCTTTTCCGGGTAAAGCCATTACAATATAGTCAAAATTGCTGAGCATGATGGGAGGACAATAATGAAATCAGGATGTGACCTAGAGGGGTTCAGGCTGTTGATGAGCTTGCAGAATATTGCATTGGCCTCGAGTTTCTTGTTTCACTGTGTTTCTCCGTCTACTGTTTCTGTCCTCTCAGGCATCACAGCCTCCTCCGAGTCCTTAATCTTCGCCGCAGATGGGGCTGGGGAGGATGACGATGAGGGGGTCTCGTCGGGGGACTACGGGATAGATGGCAGTGCACCCTGGTATCTGCGGGTACAGGAGCTGGCACACGACAGCCTCATCGCCGCCACACGGGCACAGCTCGCGCGAGATGCCAAAGCCAGTCAGGACGCCCGCACCGGCATCAATAACGGTAGAGTCTCCACGTCTTATTTACCAAAATCAGGCCAGATATCTGAGAGATCCTTGACACCGTGAAGAATTTAGGCAATACAGGCAATAGGGCAGGAGTTTTTTTTAGTTGTTTTTTTTTGGGGGGGGGGGGCTGGTTTTCCTCCAGAAGGCATCAAAGACCGAGCCAGGAGAAATGAGGTCAGCACCGAGATGAAAACCGAGTGTAATCATCACAGACTGAAACTGTGTTAAACACGCCTCATCACAAAGTCTTACAATCAACATGAATTTGTGTCTTTGTCCGGATGGATCTACAAGTCTGGTTGTAAATGTCCAGCGGTGTTGTAAATCACACATCACACACTCCCTCTGTCACTTTGGTTCATTTCTCAATGAATGTGGATGGAAATTCTCTTCCAGTACACGAGGAGTTGCTTTGGCGCAGTCACGCTGCTCCGATGTTTCCAATGATGTATTAGTAATTGCATTTTGTTGAAAGGTTTTAGTGTTAAATCATTTTATCCCCGAAACATGCAGTCGTATCAGGGACATCTGTCTATCTTTCGAGCGCAATCAATACTTTCACTTTTTATACATAATTGTTTTTGCCGAAGTAAAGTTTTTGAGTTTTCATTTGATCTTGATAAAAGCCACGAGTTGATAAATGTTGATGTAATGTGTTCCGTGCTACAGCATGTGGACCACTCTAGTTCTTGTCCTGCTCTCAGTAGGTGAAGTTGAGCTGAAGCTGTCTGCGTTGTTTCCAGTGTTGTTTATATTGGAGTGTTTTCAGTCTATTAACCTGAAGTGAAAGGCCTTGAATAGTTCTTCCACCAGTGGAAGAGTGTTTGTTGATGAAAGTGCTGTAAGTTGTAGCATTGTGTTATTTATTCTTTTTTTTTTTTTTTCCCCCATGATCAACCTTTAACCTGCAACATGGACACAGGTACAATCCAAATTGTTGTTCCAGGCCGGAGCATCAAAACAAATAAATCAAGTCACATGTTCAGTCGTTGTAGCGGATGGTCTTGAGTTACTGTACTGTGATCATGTGAACGTTGGCTTTCAGTAAGGAAAGGGAACGTGTGAAGCATCTGATCCACTGACGATCACATGATGTGGAGGAGTCTGTCACATCGAATAACACGCAGCTTTGAACTGGTTTAAAGTAGGATTCTCACACACATCGAAAACTGTTTGCGTCTGTTAATTTTATGCCGTTAATTAATAAGTTGACAAAATGTGTCAGTTTCACCCAGCCTTTTCTATAACAGAACGCCAACTATTATCAAGGTTACACAAAAGATAGACTAATGACGTTGTAATTGTGACAGACCTAGTTGATATCGGAGAGAGTGTAGCCTTGTCTTTTCTCTGCGTAGAATTCAAAGTACTTTTCCATGACATTGACTGTACCGCTGAGTGAATAGATGCACCAAAGAGACAGAGGAGCCTGTGTTATAAAAGCCTTCTCCACTGCACACCTCAGTGCAGCATCTGAGGTGATTTAATTGTGTTTAAGCTTGTCATGTGCTTAATGAAGGCCCCAGAGAAGAGGAGAGACTTCAAGGCTGCAGTGACGAGGAAGATATAGGTTTAATTTAGCTGAGAAACAGGAGCGCAGCACATGCAGAGAGACAGATGTGCCCAGAGGAGAGGACACACAGGTGAGGAGCTAATCAAGGCATCAGGAAAATGTCATATGAAGGGTGATATAATGGGACAAAGTTAGCCTTTTTGTTTTTTCTCTTTCTTTCTTTGCTTTGTTTTTTTCAACCGCTCCACCAACTGTGAAAAGTCATCCGTCTGAATACGGTCCCCTGGTGGAATTAGGGACACACCTAAAAGGCTGTAATGCTTTCAAACTCGTCCAAAAGAGTCACTACACCTTGTTCATTCCCCAATCAGAATCAGAGTTCCTTATTGTCATCATACTGGAAGCATGATGAAATTGTAGGAGCTCCAGTAGAACGTTGATCAAGTACAGGACATAAAAATAACAGCAAACAGCTATTGCACACAGTAAATAAAAAAATCTTTGTCAGAAAAAAAGGAAAAAAGTGTCACATTGCAGGAGTAAAGAATATAAAATATATATATAAAAATATTACACTGGTACATAAAATCTGGACGTGAGCTCTAAGAGTGTATACTGTACATAATGGAGTCTGAGTGTCAGAATATTGCAAGGTTTCGAGTAGCAGAATGGCATTGGTGGTGGGGGGGGGGGGGGTTGGTCCAGTGTAGGAGTTGGGAGTTTTTACAGTCTATGGGTAGAAGCTGTTCTTCAGTGTGTTAGTTCTGCACCTCACGGGTCTGAACCTCTTCCTTGATGGCAGCAGTGCAAACAGTGGTTGACCTGGATGGGAGGGGTCAGCTATACCTGCTGTACCCTGTAAAATTTGCATCTTAATTAGGGATCCGTCTCTGTCACAGTCTCATAAAGCTGTCTGGGTACCGATCTGACGTTACCCACAATGCAACCTGATGACCCATTTGAACGTGAAAACTAAACGGAACTAATATGAACTCCGAAAACTAACTACTTTGCGCCTGATATTGTCAGTGACTCCATGTCTGGTCTGTCAGCACAACTGCAGCTGGAGATGGTGTTGCAGCGACAGGGGAGGCTTCATCCATCACCAAAACCACGCACATCTGACAGAAGTGTCTCAAACATAATGGGCCTATTACTGCAATACACCAGCGCTTTACTGATAATGAGAGGTGTGCGCAAAACAACCTCATTAAAGCGGTGTCAGTCAATTCTCAAGTGGTGGGAACAGTGATGAAAATACGCGATCAGATATGACATTTCTGCGAGGAGGCACCCAGACGTTTTCATACAGCCGGATGGAGATAATTATTACCATTATGCCGAATGATTGCGCTTAGCTCTAAGATTCTAATAAGGCAATTATACACTGTACTGTAATGTATTTGTTGTGACAGGAGTAATTGTAGTCCTTATGGTCGGGTGTGTTTTGTTGTCGTTGACATCATTTTTGTTTAACGCTCACATTTCACTTACACTCCTGACAAGCGCCGATGTTCGCTGCTTCGCTGCACATTCTTTTCCTCGTTACCTCAAGCAAATGAGATCTCTTGTCCCGCTGCTTTTTACTTAAACACCCCTACAGTCATTCAGTTATAAGACGGAATCAAAACATCTGGCATCAAAGAAGTTCCGAAACATCGGGGGAAAAAAGTGTTGAATTGACTTTTTTTCCCCCCCTCCACTTTGTTTGATAATGAGAGTATCTGTATATTTTCTTCCTTCCTTAAAAGTCCGCTCTCATCCCTTTGTGTCCCGGCGGTCTCAGGTTTTCACGTTGGTACAAGTTGACCGAATTGTTTCCATGTCCCAATTTCTGCAGAGATATCATGTTAAGTGAAAATTAGCATGAACAGGTCATTGAAAACTGTCTGTTTCTGGGGAGATATTAAATATTGATGTGTGTGTGTGTGAGTAGCTTGTAATGATTTTTACACTCACCTTTAACCAGCATTCAACACGCGTTCCGTTGTCTTGGCACCGATCCTTGACCTTGTTGCCTTTCCGTCACAGTCAAGTAGGAGTTATGTGCTGAGTAAATGCATATTTCCTTCCACCGTGTGAATTGGGCCTTTCTCACCTGCTTCACCACAATCCCATTTGCACTTGAAACGTCTCGTTGTGACATGCGGTGTAATGTCTGCCGCCGCCTGTAACAGGTTTCAGTATGGAACAAGATTTCCTCTTCCTGAGCGAGTGTAATGGCCGACCTCCCACTAACTTGTATTAGATTAGACAACTTTCCTCCAGCAATGGGATGTCAGTAGGAGCATTTACTGCCGGCACGCTTTGAGGAAAATTGGAACTGTTGGAAGGCTCCAGAGCAGCGAGCGGGTTAGAAAAGGCAGTGATTGCACTGGGCTTCGGGTTGTTTTCTTCTTCTTCTGGTGGCTGTTCAGCAGGTCTCAGTCAGTACCTGATGATTAGCTCTCACACTTCCGGGCTCCAGCGACCGGCCACCTGGTAATCCCGGGGATCACTTTCTCCGCTCACTTTCCTCCTCCTGTTGCCTAGGTGACCACACACACGGCTTGACATCAGATGGGGAGAAGCGAGAGTTGGCGTCTCGGACCAGCCGCCCCATCTCCAAGCAGATCCTCCGCTGCTCATTTGAAGGTTGCTGCAGGACATTCACCTGGCCAGCTCACCTCAAATACCATCTCAAGACACACAGGTACGACATACACACACACACACACACACACACCATGGAGTGAAACCGGTGCATCAGTATTCAACTAAGCCCTGGCTGGTCTACCCACCAACTCACAGTGGTTTTTAATAGACGCCATTATACGTGATAGCTGTTTATTCATCCTATGTATGCAGATTTTACCTTCAAAGTGTTTCAACAGCACTTAGACTTGAATGAGAAGGTATAAAAACAATGCAGTGAGTTCTTTACCCCATTGTGCGGTCATTTACCGTCGCAAATCGCAGTTAAAATCCAATCAGTACTCTCCACTAAATCCACAGTACAATCCCTTGCCTGTTCATTGAGCTTCTTTCTTATACATTGTAATCGCAGTAAAACACAATGGGAGGAATCTGCTGTGTTTTTACATCTGTAACATATTTGGCAATTGCAGCGATTGTAACGGGATAAATTTGTGGAGCGGACAGATGCAGTGTCCGTGGACAGATGACATGGAAGTATTCCAGTAATAACTTCCACAGGCACATTCACTGAAAGGCCATGAGACTAAAATGTCCCTTTTAAAATGAAATGAAGAAATTAAAAATGCATGTCATGGATGTATATAAAGCACCAGATACAAATGGATGACTAAATCAGATTGTTAAACTCAATGTGTATTAATAAAAAACATTGACTTTAACATTTTCTCAAAACTAGTTGGGAATGATTCTTCTATATCAGACAGAATCCACTGTTTATGAAACATGGTATTGCTAATTAAATATTTTAAAAGTAAGGTAAGAAGAGGGCAAACTGTGTACAAGCACATTTACAGGTGGTCCTTGGGTTACGCACGCTCGACTTACGTCATTTCGACTTTACGTCGCTCAAGTCTACTTTACGGTGCCCGGGTCATACTTTACGGCGCCGGCCATTTTGTGTCCAGCCACATACTGTTGTTGTGTAGCGTACATAGCGTCTGTGTTTGTGCTCCATAATTATCGGTATACTCGGCTTTATCACCCTTCTTTTTCACACCATGGCCCCAAAAAAGAAAGCAAGATCTCCTAGTAATGCTGGTCCAGCCAAGAAGGAAGCCATTACGATGGAAACGAAGCTGGACATCATAAAACGGTCGGAGAATGGCGAGACACCAACGAACGTAAAGCCTTAGGCTTCAGTCAGACGACCGTGTCCACCATTATTATGGACAAAGTGTATTTTAGTCCGCGTGAAGGATTCAGCACCTATGAATTCTACAGTGATCAGGACAGAACCCGTACCTTCAATGTCTACAGAAGACCCTGCACCTGCTCTCACAGCCTCCCCTCCAGCAGTGATAGCAAGTACAGTACAGTATCTTATTTTTTATTTAAATGTATTTTATTGAATTAATAAAACGTGTACAGTATTTGGCTATTTATTCAGATATTTAGGGTTTATGTGGGGGGTATTAAAGGGTTAATTTCGACTTATGGCAAAATTCGGGTTACATCGCCGACGTAGGAACGGAACTCGGACGTAACCTGAGGACCACCTTTATTGACATTACATTAAAAAAATGTAAAAAAAAACAGGCTTGAGGTTGAAATAACCAGGATTTGCTCGTTCTCTTAAAGAACTGAAGTTTGCAGCCTATTATAAATAATCAGGTCGCGAGTTCCAGGGCTTTACTTATTTTCACAGAAGGGTCTGTCGGAGCCAGAGTTATTACTGAGCCAGAGCCAGAGTTATTTTACAGAATAAAACGGTGCAGTTGCCACCAGAAGCCGCTCTGGTGACTCTGCCGCGGGTCTTTAATTTCTTGATGTATTTACACAGAGTCTGAGGAGTCACTTTTTTTTTTTTTTTAAACACATCCACTGGCTTTATGCAGTGGAACGTAGTGAGTGTTACAAATGTATCAGTGATAGTATCTTAATTGGTTTTTGTCCGTCACTTACAAGGTTGATGCCAATTTTAATCACAGTTAAATAATCAAAGACATCTTGTTTCCGCTTGTTTCTACAGTATCTGGAGGCTGCAATTATCACCGAAGATATGTGGTTTTAACATTCAAAGACTTATTTCAGAAAAGATTCAAATGGAAAAACAGAGGGAAATCTTAAGTCTTTTTTTTTTTTTTTTCGCCGTTAGTGTCAGGAGGCGGCGTCGAGCCCAGCTGGTACCAGAATAATCTGATTGGAGGCAATTAGTTCATGATGTGTATGAAGCCAGTCAGGACAGAGGTGTTTTACATCTGGCATAGCTCTGCCGGTGTTTTCCACGGTTTATTTGCAGCGGTGACCGACAAATCAGCCAGTAAGGCGGGAAACACAGCTGAGGTGTGTGTTGTTTCGCCAACACAGCCCCGTTAACATCAGCGGAGGATATCTATTTGCGTTCTGACCTTGTGGCAGGCGACGCACTAATCAAACAGGACGGACGCACTGAGGCCTGTTTTCGTTTTGCTTCCCTCTTAGGAACGACCGCATGTTCAGATGCGGCGCCGAAGGCTGCGGGAAGAGCTTCTACGTGCTGCAGAGGCTGCAGGTTCACATGAGGACCCACAACGGCGAGAAGCCCTTCATCTGCAAGGAGAAGAACTGTGGCAAGAAGTTCACCACCGCTGGAAACTTGAAGAACCACAGGCGCATCCACACAGGTGCGGAGCAGCAGAGACCTGCTTGTACCCGCCGCACTCTAGAAGTGAAACACGCCGCGAGCAGAAACTGACTCAGGCCACGGCGGTGTGTTCATTTGAATGCTTCCTCAGTGCAGTGAAGGCTGGGGATTTGAGTCAGCAGCACCGGCGCCTCGGTTTCACCGCTGCAATGAGTAACACCGCTGTCATATTTTATTTAGGGTGACATTAAGATTCCTGATGGCCTGTCCCACAGTCTGCTCCTACTATCCACGGACCAGTTAGCTAGCTAGCTCCACCATCCGCTGTTTATATTTGGCCCGACAGTCGGTTTCCCCAATGAGCTACAAATGTCCTTCCTTTTTTTTTAGGATTCTCTCATTCAAAGGTTGTGACCAGAAGCACCACAAGCACAAACCACCTGCTGCCCCGTGTGACGCAGCTTTGACCTTTCGGCACCTTAACATCTGACACTTGCGTTTTCAGACTAACAGAGTTCACTACACGGATTCTGTGTGTCGTAAAGGTTAAGTGTGTGTTTGTGTGTGTTTTCCAGGAGAGAAGCCTTTCTTGTGCGAAGCAGATGGATGTGGGCGATCCTTTGCGGAGTATTCCAGTCTCCGGAAACACATGCTTGTGCATTCTGGTGAGTGTACAGCTGCGCACACGACCAACTGCTTTGTAATTAGTGTTTGTGTGTGTTTGCAGCGACAGATAATGTACGTCACCAGCCTCGAGAGGAGTGTGTGTGTGTTATTATGGGAGAATGACTCGGAAACATCTCCGTAACAGGGATTCTCACACTTCTCACGTATTTTTCTTACCTTTGTATTAAAAATTCTAATCCACATACACATTGTAGATTCAAGAATGTATCGTAAATGAGTTTATTTAACAAATAAACTTTTTTTCCCTCTGATTTAAAGCATTACTATGGAAAAACTGTCCTAACGCATAAATCATATTAATATTGTTTTCCTGGAAATTATATCTGATTACAGTCTGTTTAAATCCATATGTTTAAACAGATATGTTTATTTCAGGAAAACGGGTAGAAGGTGTTATTTCACTGAAGGTAGCGGTCAGTATTTATTTACTGGATAAGACTATTGAATTTGAGCTCATTTGTAGATGACGTGACGAGGTAATGATATATATTAAAATACGTAGTTTAGGCCATTTTGATTCTTTCTGTAGAACAGGAGGTGAAACGGAAAACAGCGTTGGCATCAGCCATAGGTCCAAAATATAACTGGTCCATTCCATTTATTATGGTTAATAAAACAGAATATTTATCAGCTTCCATTGAAGGAGTTACTGTAATGTCTATGAAATCGAGGTTCTTTTTGAGTCGTCACATGACTTTAACCCAAGGAAGTGAAACGTGGCCCAGAGGCCAAATGCGACCTGCCTGTTGGATAAATTTATTTATCCAACAGGCAGATACAAAACACAGATACAAAAAAAAAATGATCGTAATAACCTATAAATGAAATCTTTTCTACTAATTTTCCTGTATCATTTCAGAAAAAAAAGAAATAACGTAAACAAATATAAGCAACCTGAAATGTCTGAAGGGAAGTGTAATTTTAAGAATATTTTACCTGTTACTAAATGCGTTTGTAGATCCACTGTGATCTGTAAGTTGTAATGTACATGTATAAATTAAACTGAGGTATAATATTGGTGAAATTATAGAATTCTGAGGTTGTTAATGTTATTCACATTGTTTTAAAGAACAGTTTGTAGACGCAAACATATTCATATGAGAAAAGTTGGTTATTGACATAATTGATATGTAATTCTGTTATCATTGTACTGGCCCCGCCCACTTCCCACCAAATCTGTCTGAATTTGGCCCCTGAACTAAAATGAGTTGGACACCCCCTGGTCTAACCTCTTCGCTGTTTCGTGTGTTCATCAGGTGAAAAGCCTCATCACTGCGGGATCTGCGGGAAGACGTTCTCTCAGTCCGGCAGCAGAAACGTCCACATGAGGAAGAGGCACGGAGAGGAAGGCCTGAGCATTGAAAGCAGGGAAGCAGGTGTGTCATCACTTAGGGGTATCGTCTCGTCCCTCGGATCACACACATACACACACATATGTTAGTAGGTGGCAGTGCTAATCCGTGGATTATGTAGCTTCAAGCAGATGGAACATTTTAAAACTGCGCATAGAGATGTTATTGGTTTAAAGTTACATTTCGGAGCGGCCATTGAATTATTAATGGTGTTCAGCACTTAAAAATGTATCATTCAAATTCCAATTCTTCGGGGGCCAGTGGCTGAATTGTTGCAGTGCGCACATATCTTTTGAAAGAGCAGAGGCAGCACAACTCCTGCCGCAGAAATAGGCCCGTTAGGCTCGCCTTGATGGGGTCACGTTCCTCTGAAAAGTGTGTAATCACTCAGTTAAAATGGCACTTACTCAGTTTCATGTCTTTAAGCGTCCCCGTGTCCCACTCAGATGTCTCTTTCTTTTTGTCATTTTTTTGGGGGGTTTTCACCTTACAAATTACTGAGATAAACGAGGGGATACTGGAGTAAATCTTCCACTGCAGCTGTGGGCGATAATTTTGGCGGAGGCATTGGAGTTCATTGCCGCCACTATTCTTAGTGTCAGTTCCAGTACCTCCTGGGATTAAAAATGTCTCCGATTGAGCTCCTCGCGCTCCCAACATATGGAACAAATGCACAAAATCAGCTTAAACTGCTGGGTTTTTTTTTCCTTTTTCTTTTTTTTTTCTAAATACAAAACGGTGGAAACAGACAGCACATTACCCTGCTTGTGCCACTGCTACAGCGGTGGGGAGACACAGCAGCTGAATCACCGCACAGGAAAAGCTGCCAAAGCTCTAATTATAAACAGCAGATTTATTCGGGTCAGCCTCCCCGAAGAGCCTGGTCTTTTGTAAAAGCAGAGCAACGGAAGCTGCAACTACACAACACAGGGGTAGTGTCCTGGGTTATTTATACTTAAGAGTTACTGGATGAATTATTAAATTGGCTGTCTCGGAAATAACTATAGTCCAAAAAAAAAAAAAAAAAAAAGACAGATTCTCGCACAAGGGTCAAAAAGTAACTCCGAAAGTTCAAACAACAAATAAATTTGTGTTTATAATCAGCCTTGTATTTCCCTTCTGCGTTACCTGGAGGTCTGGTGTACGTTAAGGTCGCGGGGTTAAGTGGCGGTGTCTCGTTTGGTGCTTTGTATGCGACGGGTCAACGTGACCTCCTGAAGTGTCAAGAAAAGCTGTAGGACAACTGGAAGTTGTAACATGGGAACTGTCCTGAAAGAGGGGTGTGTGTGTGTGTGTGTGTGTGTGTGTGTGTGTGTGTGTGTGTGTGTGTGTGTGTGTGTGTGTGTCAGGAGAGGGTCTGACACA
>JAPTHA010000017.1:6491526-6516314 GCA_029814585.1 Gymnapogon annona | reverse complement strand
TATTATTATTATTATTATTATTATTATTAACTCATCCTCTGCCTTACATCTGTTCTGTAGAATTCTCCATCCAGTAGATACAAGCTGAGTTTTTATGTGAACATTACACCTTACCTTACAACCTGTATTTTCAGTAGCATCAGTTCAGTGACAACAGTTCTCTCCTCATCACATTATGAGACTGCTTCACAACATGTCAGCATGACTTCATTCATTCTGTTGATAGCATGTGCAAGTTGGTCCAACACAAACTTACATTTTTGCATTACAGAGTGCAAAAGATGTCTGCTTAACCTCTATAGGATCGAATTTACACACTATACACAAACAGGAAATGAATGCAAGAGGTACTGTATGACAGTGTCT
This sequence comes from Gymnapogon annona, assembly GCA_029814585.1. Lineage (NCBI taxonomy): Eukaryota > Metazoa > Chordata > Actinopteri > Kurtiformes > Apogonidae > Gymnapogon > Gymnapogon annona. The sequence goes on along the minus strand of JAPTHA010000017.1, from coordinate 6,515,948 downwards.
GATAAACTAGGGACATTCGGCTCCAATGTGAAGATCTAGTCATTATTTTACACTGTCATGATAACATAATGTGTGCTTTTATTGTAATATGCAAAAATATAAATCACTGTCACACTGTCTGTCTGCAGTCAACAATAAAGTCAATGGATTCTTTTCTACATGAATATGAGTTGGGGCAATGATGAATGATATTATGCCTGTCCACAGTCATTTAACTTCCGGTGACACTTCTGACAGTGCACACAAAGGCCATACAAGCTGCGCTCCAAATCCATTGTCAGCACTGCCACTGCTGATTTTACATCACGGACTTAACAGGTTTCTAGCCCTATAGGCTATTGGAAAGACAATACAAAGATTCTCTTCACTGGTGAAATTTTCCAGAAATTTTAATGCAGTTAATCAGCACAGAATAGATGAGGCTATGAATGAAATAATAAAGGTCAAAACCTATTTATAAAATCAGAAATGTCAGGTCTTGTTCTTTAAATATTTCTGCACACTGTTCTGATTTTTGCCATGTATGTTTATGAAAACAAGATTTACCATTTGACTCCGTCTTTGCGTACTATATAGCACATCCAGATATTCACACAAAATCCTATTACAGCAATATTAAAGTGCTTTTTCTTCATAAAACACAGGCCATTAAACGGCGGATGTTCTCAGACAGCATTATTGCATTATTATTGCAGTGGTGCATTCACGGTCAATGCCATCTCTCCTATAATATTGGACAAACCTAATTTTTCTATAGTTTTCAGTCACTGCTCTTGTGACTGACACGGAGTCTGATGCAATTGTGGGATTTACGGTATTTATGTTGATAGCAGAAGGTAAACTGAAAAAGAAAGAAATACACAGAATTAAGGAAAATGGTGACGCTTTATTACACTATAAGGACTAGAAGATGCCTCAAAGTCACAACAGGCTACAGTCTGTTTGTAGGGTTTAATTCAATATGTTGTGTGCATGGTGCATCTATAATAAAGAGGGTGGAAAATAATTGATCAGGGGTGTCAAACATGTGGCCTGGGGTCCAAATGCGGCCTGCCAAAGGTTCCAGTCCATCCCATGGAATTAATTTGTGAAATGCAAAAATAACACTTAAGATATTTGCAAAAATTATAGTTCAGGTTTGATGTACAGATTGGGAAAAAATATTATCATAATAACTTATAAATACAATTTACATTTTCTCTGTTGAAATGTAAATATTTTCATCTGATTTTCCTGTATTTACACTAAAGCAAAGAAGCGTTTCACAAAAACACATAAATAACCTGAACAAATATAAACAACCGGAAATGTCTGTTATTTAATTTAATAATATTCTACCTGTTACTAAACGTTTTGTGTATGTAGATCCACTGTGATCTGTGATTTGTAATGTAATGTAGATGTATAATTTATAAACAGAGGCATAATATTGTTAAAATTGCACTTGGTTTTCTTAAGAATTTTGAGACAGCTAATGTTATTCACATTGTTGAATGGGACAATTTGTAGACACAAACATTTTCCATCATATAAGAACAGTCAGGAGTTGACATTGATATGTAATTCTGTTATTATTTTACTGGTCTTGTCCACTTCACACCAATATGGCTGAATTTCACCCCTAAACTATAATGCGTTTGACACCCCTGGTCTAGGTTAGCCACTATGGCTAGCTCCAAATCAATTTTGTCAATTTGTGTCAACGTCCGACGGTACAAACCCCGTTTAATAGAGCTGGTAAAGTCTTAATTGGGATGTAAACCAATTGTGTTTGACGTGGGCTTTCGTTTAAGTCATTACCGATACTAAAATATAGTTTGAATTTGTTGTTACGCAATAGTGTCGCCGCCATTACACAAAGACAGTCTTTGTTTTCGACGTCACTTTCTTACTTTGGAGAAATTACTCTAATGTATGACTTATGCCAACATGCCTAAGAAACAATATGGTGATTTAAAAAAAAAAAATCAATGGTTCGTTTCGTGTCGGTGAAAACATTTTTTTACATGCGCGTTTTGAAGGAGTTGACACCATGACTAAACAACCGGCCGGTAAAAATGGGACCGGTAAAAATCCTCCGGAAGGAGCGTGCGCATTGGCTTCTGGAGCTGTACCGCCATGGTAAACGTGTTACGTCACAGGTCGAGCACGGATGTGTGTGTGTGTTTATGTGTGTGTGTGAGGGGCAGCGAGGAGAGCGTGCGTTTGTGAGCTTCACATTGGGTGAGAATAGAAATGTGACCGAAAAGGTTGCAAGAAGTGGAGGAAATACAGCGCGAGGAAGGGTAAGTCTCATCTCTCTCCCGCGAAACTTGCTGAGAGTTGTCCCGAACCGGCACGCGGACACGGCTCGAGGTGGGATTAAGAAAAAAAAAAAACCTCCGGGATGGTGGACTCCCGCTTCCCTCGCGCTGATGTCGGCCCGGGAATCACGCGCCATTGAAGGGGGTGATATTGTGCATGCGCTTTAGCTCCGTTGTGTGCACGTTCGGGTCGATACGAGCGCGCACACACACACACACTGGCGTGGCTTTCGGCCTCCATTTGCCAGTTTGTGTTTACGTTCGACGGATTCACGAGGCCTGTCCGCGGTTACGACGACGTGCAACAGTTGGAGTTATTTATTTATTTATTTGTCATTTGTTTTCACCGTTGGCGTGTGTTATCCTCCGCGCTCACGGTAGCATCCAGTCCAACGTTTAAAGGTGAGACACTGGAAGTGAAACCTGCAACTTTTCCAACTTGGACTGAGCGGACGGCCTTCCATTCTGCCGTGCGCGCGCGCGCGCGTGTGTGTGTGTGGAAGAAGGCTGTTGTCAAACTACTTGTAATTTATGTCGTAGTCTCAGTTTTTTTTCGACGCTTAACTACTTTGTGGGAGAAGGTTTGTGAATTCGTGCCGTAAACGCGCCGCTCGTGGGTCAGTCGACGCACTCGTTGGGCCGATCAACACCTTTTTATTCCTCCGCATCTGTGCGCTGATGGGACCGATCGGGACCGGACTAGGGGCACGGCGACATGAATACAGGTTTACCTTTGTGGCCTGTCGTCTTTGGTCCACACCTGACTATTCTCACGTCGCTTTTTTGCATCGAAACAATCGACCAAAGTGCATATTCGGATCGAGTCGTGGTCTAAATATATGTGGGCCGATTTCAGCGTGTTCGTTGCCCTTATCTCTGCAGCCATTGGTCAGTCTGACTGAAGTGCTCCAACAGCCCGATTCAATGAAGCCAAAGTCCAGACCTGCTCGACTGGCAGGATAAATAATATATTAAACTAAAAAAAAACCCAAAAAAACACACATGAGCCTATCCGTGCCGACTGTTAATCCATGACTAACCAAATATTATGAAATTCAAGATGTTATGATTTAACACACGTGGATCTGTTTGTTATTCCTTGTGACTAATGTGATTATGAAATGGATGACCATGTTCTGTTGTTATTTTCTTGCCATTATTAACCAACCATCTTTATCACCTTATATTTTCTGATTCATACAAACCACTGAAGCTGGCCCTGCTCCCTGCATTGACAGACATATTAGACATGCTTTTATATAGAATGACTGTTCGCCCTGAGCAAAGCCGTTAATAAGTATGTGTTTTACATCTCTTCTCATAGTTAAATGTAAGCTTATCAAAGGACCGCATATGGTGTACTGTTTTTAAATAAATGATAAATTCTCCATTAGGAGCCTATCTATTTTTCAAGAGGGAGAAGCCTATTCCAAATTTGCTCTGTGGAAGTTATAATCTTATTGGAACGAATGCACAGAGCTGATCATTGATTCATGTGAACCAGATAATGCAGACATTTGGTTCTGGTACTTCAGCACCCACATATTCATACGGGGAGACTTATGGCTTTATGATGTGCAGTCAGTTCTTTCATTTTTCTTCACTCTGAGCTTATGATTTCCGCATTTGTTAGCACTGAAATGTAGGATGTTAATATTCATCAGCAACTGACACATCCAGTATAATGGTTAGAAAAAATTTGTTCTGTTTTTACAAATGTTTTTGTTATGGTAAAACTGTAATTATGTTACCGATGTCTTGGCCAGGTCTCTCTTGAAAAAGAGATCCCCCATCTCAATGGGACCTATGTTGCTGCAACTGAAAATAACTTATCAGTACTTGAACTACTTTAACTTGTTAAAACGGTATACCACATGTACAGTAACAGGTTGTAAGTGAGACTTAATTGCATTTATATTTGCCTGTACTTTTTCAGTTGTTTTCTGCTCTGTCAATTAAACTGTCATGCATTTTATTTCTCAGGTATTAAATGAATTGAGATTACCTCAGACTGGTGGTGATGCCTGTTACAGACTGTGAATCTGCGTCCATGGAGGACCACCTTCCACTGAAGGTTGAGGATGGTAACTTAGCCAACAATCCCTCCTCAACCCCTTCCTGCCCAATCACTACAGGACCTAGCCCCACTACGAAGCCAGGAATAGAGAACAGAGCTGTTTCAATGGCAAGTAATGGCTGCAGTTCAGCGCTCTCTTCCCCTGCAGAAGGTAGTCCGGCAAAACCTGCTGCAACATCACCTACTCTGTTAGAACGGGCTGTTGATACAAGCCCGGCTACCTCAAAAATAGCATCAGCTGCAGACTCCTTAAAGTGCACAGGAACAAGCCTTATTGACATGTCGGAGTCACCCCCATCTGTGTTGCCATCCACCTCATTTGGCAAAGGAAACCTGGAAAATAACAACCATCCTACTGTGCTGACCTTCAAAGATGTCAGTGTCAGTCTGGAGAGTAACAATGTGTGGAAGCAGTTCTACAGCTGTGGGACCGAGATGATTCTGACTAAACAAGGCCGTCGCATGTTCCCTTACTGTCGATATCGCATAACTGGTCTAGATCCTTTGCGGAAGTACAGTCTTGTCCTGTCCATTGTTCCATCAAACCAGCACAGATATCGCTGGAATCTGAAGGGATGGGAAGTCTGTGGTCCAGCAGACCACCAGACCCAGGGTCTAATCCGAGCGTTTCCTCACCATTACTCACCTTGTTCTGGCGCTGAGTGGATGAGCAGCATGGTGTCCTTCTACAAACTCAAACTGACGAACAATTCCCAAGACCAAGACGGCTTTATAATCCTACACTCCATGCATCGCTACATTCCTCGACTTCATGTGATACCTGTTCTGGATGGAGTTGCACCCACACCAGACTGTCCTGTGATTATGGGACCTCAGAGCATGACCTTTACTTTTCCACAAACTGAATTTATGGCTGTTACGACTTATCAGAACTTTCGGATCACTCAACTGAAGATTAATCATAATCCGTTTGCTAAGGGCTTCAGAGAGGATGGGAATAACCCTCGCCTTAAGAGAAACTTTGGGGAGACTCAGGATGTGAGGACAGATACTAGTCCTGTTATTACACCTGCTGCAACCAGTGGAAAAAACCAGCAGGTTTGGGATCCGTGGTAAGTTTGGTTGTCATATGGCTGTGTTTGACTGTTGTATCCTACTGTTTTTGTGTATTACCAGTAAACAAACAAACATACATACATAAATGAGTCATAATGGTTATATTTGCTGTTTGGCAATGTGTTTTGTTTTTACTTGAAATGTATGCAGACTCTGAGTGCTATTATGCAGTTTTCACAAACTACAGCCCTTAAGTTAATGTCAATATAAATCAGTCCCAATTTCTTGTGTATAACCTCTGCTATGTAAGAACACACTAGACCTGCGGTACTGTCACTCAGCTAAATGTTGTGTCACTGTCCTTAGAAAAAGTCAAGAAACTACTGCATGTGCTCCTCCAAAATACTGTGGGTTTGGTTGGTTTCTGAACATTTTATCATATTTAATTAAAACCTGTGCCGTAGTTTGGCAAATACTGCGGACCAATTAACCAACAAACAGGAACACAAGCATAATGTTGTTGGATTAATTACAATACGTTTTAGATAAGTTACTACAGAGGTGATAGTTTCTTTATCAGTTCCATGTTATACAGTGTGAGTACAACAGATATGTTGTTAGTAAGCACAGTTACTCAGAAAAAATACATATTAGTTGCTCATCAACATGTATGTTGTTGCAATGATGTTAAAATGTCAAGATATTGTTTTTTCAGTGAAATACTTGGACAACCACATTTAACTGGGTGCCTGTGTCATTGAACAGCAACATCTTTCAGTGCAGGAAATAAAACCATATTTTCCACACAAAATCAGAAAAAGAACTCCAACATTACTGTACAATGTCTATTCTAAGGTACAATGAGTACACAGTGCATCTTTAAATCAATTGACACCTTTACTTATGATTATTGGATTAAATTGCCAAATTGTGAAAAAGATGTGTTTCTGAGATTCCATTTTCTTGAGTTTTCTTCTTTTTCTTTCCCATCTTATCCTTCTGGTTGTGATCAAAAAGAGACACAAGAGGCTGTTTGTTACTGAATTTGGGAGACACTTTGTGGCATTTAAACTTGACACTACTAAAAGGAAAAAAAACTAGAAGAAAGGAACATAAGGCACTAAATATTAAGAGGCATGATTTATTACAGAGTTGAGGAGCAGCATCATTGAGTCCTAGGTTTATCATACACAGTAACAAATACTTCTTAGACAGAATTTGACAAATAATATAAATTGAATACACCACAATTGCTGCAAGCCATCCTGCCAAAATCGATCTTTTTAACTTGTGTACTTGTTTTTATTGTCTTGCAGCACAGAAAAATGCAGCATCTCAAAAGAACCAGAGACCAGGCTGGTTCTAAAGCCCATAATGTCATCCTCATCTAATAAGGATGAACCATATGTCCAGTGTATAAGAGGCAAATACGCCCTTGGTGAGCTTGTGCTTCTTGAAAAACGTCCATGTTTGGAACACAAGGAAGAAAACCACACCATTAGTCCAAAAGTAACACCTGTGATTCCCACTCCGTCACTGTCTACCCCCAAATCATTACCTGCATACCGCAAGAGGAAGAAGAGGATTAACCGGCAATGGGCAAATTCCCGGGGAAGAGAGTGGAAAACTGCGGCTGCCTCCCCCTCAGTAGCCCACAGCCCATCATTGACTGTCGCTATGCAACCAGAGCTGGATGATGTCGAGGGCTTGCTGTTTGTGTCATTTACCTCAAAGGTAAAACGCCACAGATCGCCACAAATAATACTCCGCTAATATCAGAAAGTCTCCAAAGGATTTAATGTTATTATATCAAGCAGTCATGTCTTCTCCAGTGATGCGCCTGATGTCAGATAAACACGTGGAGGGTTTTTGCTGATGTTACCAACATTCCTGGGATGGCATCTGTCTTTGTGTACTAGAAAGACTTTGGAGGCACAATAGTGAAAGCTTTTTAAAGTGAACATGTTCTTTTGTGTGGCAGGAAGCTCTGGAGAGTCATGTCAGGGAAATGCCAGGCAGCAAGACATCATCAGAATCTCTGGGGTCGATCCCAGTGCAGCTGAAGAAAACAGGTAAACCATGTTTAATTACATTAGGTGTTTTTCAACCATGTTGGGACGAAGAGCAGGTTTTTCTTTAATTCAGTGGATGTTTGAGTGTTGCGATTAAGTAGATGTTTTAACATTTGCCGATGAATGTGGTGGTGTTCAGCGATGGCGAACCCAGAGACTGATGAAGAAAAGATTGGCCGCTCAGAAGCCAAATTGCTGCTGCACCTCAGGGTTCTCAAACACAGACAGGTTATCCATCCTCACCTGCAGGAGGGTGAGTTTACAAACACACACACACACACACACACATAAATATCGTAGCAATAGAGGTGGCTATGGAAAATAATAGAATCTCCTTTCTTGTTTTTGTTCGCAGTGGGCTTAAAGTTGAGTTCTGTAGACCCCACTCAGTCTATTGACCTACAATATCTTGGCGTCAAGCTGCCATTACCTCCCCCAGAACTACCAGAACAGGGCGGTGCCTCAGACCTACTTCCTGGTGGTAAGATGGATTCATTGAGTTGCAGTCTGCCTAAAGGTTCTCTGTAAGATTTGAGAATGTTCCTGTGCTTGCATGAAGTGTGTGTTGTGGTTAAAGCTAGAGGGCTTTTGATATCAGGTGAATGTATTTCTAACCTCCCACTGTCTGATGTTCCACATAGGGAAAGCTCCACATAGAAACCAGTATTGTGTTGCTGTGGCTGGTTTAGTCACCTTTACTCCTGCAAGTTTTTAGACATTTGTGTTGTGTCTAAAAATGATGCAGGCAAAATGATTTTTTTTGTACTGTAGGCAGTAGTTCTCTATGAAATTGCTTTGTTTATGCCTTATTCCTGTGTTATGGTTACATTTATATTGCATTTTTGCCCAGGGGCAGATGCGACGTGTTGTCTGGCCCGTGTAACACATGTAATTTATACAGTTCTTCCTGTAGAGTTTTTTTTTGTTCAAATATAGACCTCACAAACAAAGCAGAACTGCAGTCAACATTTATGATCAGAGCAGTTTCCCTGTGGATATTTATAGATACAATATTGATCTATTTCCTGGCCGTAAAAGCCTTAGTCTAACTTTGTTTTTATGTGATGGGAGGACTTGATTGACACATTTATTCCATCTCTTTATGTGTTGCAGCAGTTTGATGGAGTAGCTGTATATCTGAATGATGACTTGAACAAAGATGATGATTTATACACTGGATTCAGTTAATGAATACAGGATGTAGTCTGATAAACAACCAGTGGTAGTGAGCTGAAGTTAATTTGTGTTGACATACTAAACAGTAATGTTGTATATTCTGAAACTGAAAGCTGATCGTGTTCTTTTGACAGATGGGGGATTGCGCTTCATCTCGCGAACGGGAAAGACCAGTGACATGACAAAAATAAAGGGATGGAGAAATAAATTTATTAAAAATAAAGATGCATCTCTTAATAGTGATGGTAAATTAATTCAAAGTAATTACACATTTTAATACCATGCTCTTTACTGAATTGAAACAGATGTAATACCTGAGTCTTTATTTTTCCACTTAAAAAGGTTCAGCAAAGAACCTATCTGCCTTCTGCAGCAACCTTTTGGATGAGTACTTGGAAAATGAAGCTCAGCAAATCAGTGAGCGCGCTGCCGCCTTCTCCACAAACCCTGAGGGTTCAGTTAACTATCAGCTTCCTGCTAAGAGCTCAAGCTACGTGAAGACCCTGGACAGTGCACTGAAGCACAGACGAGCTGCAGCCAAAGGCCAACACAAGCCTTGCCCCCTTTCCCACAAACCCCTCCTCTATGCTGCCTTGAAGGCACCAGCCCCTCCTCTTGCCAGTCCATCCCTGGTTCAGGCAGAGTCCCACTCTGTGCAGCTGTCAAAATACTCATACATTCTGCCAAAACCTGTGGTGCAAGTTGACCCATGTGCTCCATCATGGTCAAATCATTCTAGTTCTGATGTACAGAAGTAAGTCTCTTACTTTTGCTCTTATTTTTAGGGCCTAAGTGTTTCAGAATGTAATGCAGCTTTTGAAGTTTCTAGTGTGTATTTACATTTTCTTTACTTTTGTCTATTATGTACCTATAAGTACATTTTCTGTATTTAGTTTTTCGGTTGGCAAGAACTGCATGCTTTTAAAAACAAAAACAATGTTGTTTAGAATTCCTTTGGTAAATTAAATTACACCACTAAACCCCTCAGCTCTTCTCGTCTTTGCAGACTATCTGTGTCCCTCCCTGGGATCAACGAGCAATCAGTGGGTTCCTCCAGGCAGAGCCCAGGGGGGTCCTCGAAATCTTCAGGCCTTACTAAGTTTGAGCTTAAGCTGTTGGAGATGGAGATTGAAGCCCTGAAGCAGGGCCTGGATAAAACACATCTGACACCAGAACGGCTGTCGGCGGCTCTGTCTGTATTACTGACAAAAGAGGTATGAACTATGATGCTTCAGCAGCGTTGGCCTTTTATTACATTTGATGACCCACAGGACACGATAGATTGTGGATGTTACTACCTTTCTAACTTGCACATAAAATGGGTCTGTGAGCTGTATAATTAGTTTGTTAATTATGTAATGCTTAGTGTTTATGACGTTCAATGATGCACTTGTGTGATGTTTCACACCAAACTTTCACAAAGGACATTTTCATTTAATATTACAGTAGTTGACCAAAACACTTTTCTGGTTATTATTAATTATATAATTCAGAAGCAGACGTTGCAATTGTAATTTTATGTGGTGACACGTGTCTCAGGCCAAAACTGGTCCTCCAAAAGGTTCCCTCCAGCCCAGATGATTTTTGCAAAGTGTACACTGTACAGAAGACACTGAAATTCTATAATCTTCAGTTCCAGATGCCTATTAATAAATATTTTGTGTGTTGAAAATTTAAGTTAAAAGTTGTCATGCAAATTGGGCTGGATCTGGCCCTTGAAGTAAAATGATGTTCCCTCTGCGGCAGAGATGTCTTAAAGATTTTTCCGAAGCCTTAATATTTTAGAATTTGATGTGTCCTTGCAGCAACATCAACACTTGATGTGCTGTCTACTGCTATGGCTACAACTCTGTGTTCTGTCTAAATCATCTCTATTGGCGCAGCATGTGAATGCACGGGAAGCTTGACCCATTTTTATTTCTCTCTGCAAACTTAAACAATAATAGACCAGACATAAAGCAGAACAAGAAAATAGTCAAGTGAAATTAATTTTATTTATATATCCTTATATCACAAATAAAAAAATATGCCAGAGGGTCCGTTACAAGGCACACGGATATAAACAATTTGACTTCCTGGTGGAGACACAGCCCCGAGGCAGTAATTCTAGTTCTGTACTTGCTGCTGTTTGTTGAGTAAAATATAATGCTGTGAGTGGGGGAATATAGAACAGTGCTCGCACCGTGCAACTGTTGTGATGACTGACGGCTCTCTCATTCTGTTGTGTCCAGATGCAGTTAAGCCAGATTGTCAAGTTACCCCAGTCTCCAAAGCACAGGGCTCCAGGTCCAGAATGTAACCAGGAATTCTGCAGACTGGGCTGTGTGTGTTCCAGTCTCAACACTCTGAATAGAGAGAGAGAGACGGTCCACTGCAGACGGCCTGAATGCATGCTTGGTTGTTCCTGCTCTAAACAGAGCATCACCAATCAAAAGAACACAGACGACACTGAACCACAGACAACCTTCGTCAACTGTAAGATTGTGTTCTCTGTTGCAACATTTATACTGAATTAGGTCAATTCACTTGTATGTTGTACTACTGAAACTCTACAATGTGGATACAATGCAGAACTCAGTGTTTATCTTTAACCCTTTTAAGCATCAAAGTCACAATATTGCCACAAGCAACATAACGGAATGAAAAGGACCATAGCTCATAGAGATGAAATCTTAAGCTGTGTCTATGAAGCTACTAAAACTTACTGCATTTTACACTTAATCAATATTTTAGTTCAGTTATTTTAAGGATAAGGTGTAACCCCCACACACTCACACACAACAAAATTACTTCTATATAAACATGTTCCAAGTTCAGTTATACTAAAAGTATTGCGCAGTCCAATATGGTCACCACCATGTGACATCAGAAGTTGTAAATTGCCCAGTAAAAACACGCAGTATTTTTCTTTTTTACATTACGCCTTTATGGAATTGTTTATCAAAATTTTATTTTAAGAAAAAAATACAATTGCTGCTTAAAGGACTAATATCTTTCAACTTAACATGTTAAGTAATACTTGTGTAAGGATTGGGGACACTGAAATCCAGTTATTAATAGCAGTATATACCAGGAGTCTGTTTTACCCTCATTTGTACAGTGTTTGGTGTAGTTTTGTGTCCTGCTCAAGATTTGGCACATCTGTTGGGTGAAGAGTTAATGAAATACTTGTATCCCCCTCAGCTCTGACTACTATGGAACAAGAAGTCCAGCCTCGCTCAGACTCTGCTTCTAAAAGACTCTGGAAAAGCAGCATTTTAGATAAAGATACAGAGCCGGTCTTCACACCTAACAGTTCCCTACATTATGTGGAAAGGGTTAACGATCCCAAATCAAAAATCAAAGAGGAGGAGAAGGATCCGGTGTACAGGTACCTGGAGAGCATGATGACATGTGCGCGGGTAAGAGAGTTCAACAGCCAACCACCTCCCGAAGTCAGCATGGAAAGCAGTCTACATGATATCATCATACCAAACACTGCAACAAAACCACAGAAGGTGTTTGAGAAGTCAAAGCAGTGCCACAAAAGTACGTCAAAAGCGGGTATAAAAGAGACTGTCCAGACATTTCTGCATGTTCCTAAATGTCCTTTGTGTTACCAGAATGCTATTTGTTACTATATATAAGTAAAAGCTGCCATGTCCACCAACAGGACAGGGCATAAAGGATACGTCAGCCAAGGAAAAAAATACACGGAAACTAATCGAAATCCAGTCAGCTTGTCAGTGGAGCGATGACCGCACAATGGTCTTGGAAGCTTTATGTGAACGCATGAATCAGGACAGGCTGTCGCAGCGCTTCTCTGTGGGCCCTTATCACATCCGGCCTATCGCTAAAATCGACCTGCGGAAACCAAGCGGTAACATGATCACCTACAGAGTACGTTTGATAATGTTAAACATGTATTCATGTGACCATAGAGGTGTCCACTGCTGCGTCTCATTCCATATCTCGCTAAAAAAATAAGCTCCATTCTCGTACTTTTCCTTTTTAGATACACATCAGTAAACGAGAGAAAGTCAGTGATGACGATGACGATGATGACAGTTATACAGATGACACTGATCGTGAAATGGACGGGAGTCAAAGCTTTCAAGGAGACGTGGCTGCATCAGAGGAACACAAGCGATTTGAGCGTAACTTGAGGGTTGGAGTGACACCCTTCTTAAACGGAGTTTTACCCGCAGGCAGAATGTCAGCCAGAAAAAAACCTGCTGACTGCGTGGCATCTGGATTACTACAGGTCAGTTTTAAGGATCTGCTGTTTGCCTTCTTAATTATAGGCCGGAGATTTCACTTTTGTCATGTGAGTTTCTGGAAAGTCTGTTTTCTTGGCTGCAGTCCAGCTCTCCAGAAGTGTGTTGATACATATGTAAATTTTTGTTACATTTATTGTATGTCAGTTTTTTGGTGATATAATGACAGCTGATAAGTGCATATATTGGTAATTTCTTGGATTTTTTTTTTTAAACTATTAACACAAAAGTTTTGAGACAAAGTAAAAACAAAATTTGTACACATCTTGTAGCCTTCACAAATGGGATACTGTGAAGGCCACAGGAATCATACTGTAAACGAAGTTCTTCGTTCGTACGTGAGGACCCTTAAACAAGTTTGCAATTAATAAGTCTCTGCATATTCAGGTTAATGGCAAGTCCTACAACCAAGCCAGACTGCTGGTAGGCAGAATGGGATCTCTACATCCAGCCAACCGCGTCGCAGCCTATGTCACAGGCCGACTGTGTCCTCAAAAAGACGTTTCTTGTAAAACTGCTGAAAGACTGGATTCTGCACACAAAACCAACACTCCTGGTGCTCTGCACATAAAGGCTGCAGGCACTGTAGTCCCAGCAATTATCACCGCAAGAAAAACCACCGAACTGAAGACTGCAACACAACCTCCAGGTAAGATTTATCCCTTTACCAGACCTGATTGCTTCCCAAAGGAGGCAAATGTATCCCTGCAGAACTGAGACACCTGCAGCTACCAGAGAATATTGAAACCATCCAAGGAATATATCAGACAATACATTAATGACTCTACCTTTGTCCACATGTGACAAGTAGAGGAAGAAAGGCATGAATTCCACATAGAGTTGGTGTGTTGTTTTCAGTGAGCTCATGCAGACAACAAGAGTATTAGGAAACATTGAAAAAAAATCTGGTGTCAATGCAAAGAACCAAAGGGATTCCAGCTGCTTTTCCATACAAATGACGGATAATGTCTGGGTGCTGCTAATTAGAATATGCTCAGATGACTGTAAACAGAGGTACTGGTGTATTCTCATCTTCATTAGCCATGTATACATGTTGGCATGAACATCGTCATTTTCTCCATAAGGAGAAAAGAGAATATTTTGTTCATGTTAATGCAGTCATTGTTCCACATCACAATTTAAATATTTACATTTTGATTTTCATTGTTTTGTCCTCAGTTCAGTCTTTCCAACCTGACTCTTGGCGATCAGGGTCCATCACCATACCACGCCAATCCAAGCTCTCTACCATCAACCCAACAAGCACATTTGTCTCAGGTCAATGTAGTTCTCTTAAATCCTTCCAGAACAGCACCTCGGCCTCACCTGTCTCTCTCACCGTCTCGCCCTCACTGAAAACCCCCAGCTTCTTGGCTCACAGTGGAACCTATTCATTCAGGATTTGCCCTCCATCCAACCAGGGCAAGAAGGAGCAGAAACCACCAGGAGTTTCTCTGCCTGGGGGATTCACCCTGATTCAGCTACCAAAGCCTGCTGCCAGTGGACCACCAGAGCAGCGACCCAAAGCTATAAACACAACAAATGCGGCTGAGGCAGTTAAAGAGCCACCGCTGAAACCCACTTTGTTTAATCTCAATTTAGCTGCACTTTTGCGTGGTTTACGCTCAGACGACGAAGATGCTGGAGCTAAAAAGCTATCAAATGGCAGAGCTGCAGAGTCCAGCTCCTCCCCTGAGCTGGTGTTTTGTGAGAAGGTGCCTTCAGATGACAGTGATGAAATCAGCAACAAACAGGCCGAATTAAACCTGGAGATGGGTTCAGACTACTTAAGCTCAGACTCCAATGACCACAGTGAAGAGGATGATGAAGATGTAAGTAAAAGAATTTTCCCTGTCACTAAGGCATGAGCTTAAACCTCCATAAATACCCATGAAGGCCATTTATGGAGTGTCCTCCTTTACAGTTGTACATATTTACTTATTTCTCGTTATAATTGTAAAAACTACACGTTGAATGTTGTTCTCCTCAGGATGACATTGTGGACATTGAGACAGTGGAAGAAATAAAACTACAAATGCCATCTGCTGCAGCAAATTTTTACCCCAGCAGGAACGCACAGCAATCCAGGTAATCGGTGCTTTTTGTTGAGTGAAAGTTAAAAGGTGAATTTGAGGTATTACATTTGATTTTTGTTTTTATCCTCAGAGATTCCAGCTGTGATGTACCAGTGAAAGAGCTCAATGACAAGGTACAGCTGTTTTACCCTTTGATGATGATGATTTCTTTTGGCTTTTCCCTTCCGGGGTCGCCACAGTGAATTAAATTCGCTTATTTGATTTGAGCAGATTTACTAAAGACATAGCTACTGTCATCCGTGTTGCCTTTCTCTTGCAGAATCACTGCAAAAATTTCCTGGAGTTGCAAAAGAGGAAAAGGCAAAACACCCACACTCTTCTTGAAAGATGGAGACGCTCACAGCAGCGGAAGCGCTTTGTCAAGCTTCAGATGGTCCTTACGAGTAACCCGAGGATAAACAGGCTCGCCCTCCTCACAATGGTCCGTTCACACCCGCCATGTTGTCGACACTTGGAGAGCAATTTATGTTTTTGCAACAAAGTAATGACGAATTGACAAAATAATTCCAAAGAAATGCAATGGCTTTTTAGGCCACTCTTTACATATTTAGAGGTAATTTTTTTTGTTGACGCCAGATGATAACTGAAATGGATTTGAAAGAAAAAAGTAGCTGAAATTAAAAATAAAACCAAATGGAACCTTTGGACCTCATCTGTACACTCCCAACAATTAACTGCAGCAGTGTAAATAACTGTCAAACACTCTCCATTCTGAACCTCAGAGTCATTTTTTTCTGCCTATTACCAACATAAAGTCAGTAAAAATTATGACACATCAAGTTTTACAGTGTAATTTAGTCAACTCTTCTAATAGCCATGAGTTGTTTTTTTCTGGTACATTTGCAGGCTCTCAAAGAGATACAAAATCTGACGGAAGAATCCAAAAGTCTGGAGGAAGACAAGAGGAGGCTGATGGAGCGACAGTCCATCTATCTGAAGAAGATCTCGCTGAAGTCTGGTATGTTCAGTTTGTTGTCTAGCACATTGTTGAGTTTTAATTTGCAACCAAATGTACAGTGATCTGTAGTAAGAAGCATCAGGCAGTAGTTGGTCATTATAAATTTGACATACTGATGTTAACAACATGTCAAATATGTTTGGGTTCTGAATGGAATAAAGAACAGACTGGCTCATGCCTGAATGAACAGAATAAGTGACATTCCTCCCCTCATTACTGAAACCTACTGAATACATTGTCTTTTTTTAGGTAAGTCGGAGAAGGTGATTATGGCTAAGCTCAAGGACCTCTGTGAAAAACAAAAACAGAGGGACCGATGGAAGCCCTTCTTCTCTCAGCTCCTCCAGTCCAGAGCAGCTGCTCTACAAGGCATTAAGCTCAAGTCAACACAAGAAGAGCTTCCTCTCCTGTTTGCGAAGGACCGCGGCACGGCTCCAACGTTAACCGTTAAAGAAGAGCCTACATCTGCTCCTCGGCCAAACGCCAATGCTCCCTCAGCCCAACGCATTTTACAGCAGATTATGTTCAGGGCTCAACAAGCCTTTGAGAGGGCTACAGCCCAGACCTCATCATTGGGACCACAATCGGAGACCCCCACGGCTCCACCACAGCCACAGACCAATATACTAGCTGACCCAAGTCAGTCTAAGGCTGAGGTGGAACTCTCTCAGAATCCTTCCATTTCTACAGATTCTGAGCAGCTCAAGGTTGCCATGAGTAGCACCCTGCCTGTAACATCAAGACCCTCGTCCAACGCCTCCCAGACTCCGAAACAGAAGCCCGTAACGCTGCCATTGATTCGCTCCAAGACTGGCAGACTCATACTTCCCTCTTCTCTCAAACCACGTAAGCTTTTCTGTCATTTACACTCTAGGCAATGGGTCATTTCATACCAGCACACTAAAATTGTAAACATGTTTCTCTTACGGTTATGGATTTCCTCAAACATATGCAAAATCCTATGACTTTGCTCCTAATACTTTTTTAGTTAGGCGGCTCTAGCATTTGTGCAGTTATATGTGGATTCTAAACCACACTAATAACTATCAGAGCAAATGCTTTAAACCACTTCAAATAATCTGCCATGGCAAAATCAGCAGTGAAAATCTCTTGAAATGTTAATATTTAGCAATATCTGTAGTACTTAATTTGTAAAAGTGTGATAAAAGTTGGGAAAAGTAAAACCATGATGTGCACATTAATCTTGTAAAAAGAGTGTGCAAACCCACCCCCCACCCCCACCCGACGATGTCTTTGGCGAAGGCTACAGTGATCTGGCATGGAGTGACACTGGTGCTTCTCTTCATCCATCTAATAATCATGTGTTTGTCTTCTTTCAGTTGGTCATGGCTTTTATACACTAATGGTCATGAAGCCCAAGGACTCTGAGGGGAACTCCTCTGTTCAGAAGCAGCCTCTGGACACCAACTCCTCCGTGACGCCGGAGAGCAGGATCTCTGAATGCAAGAAACCTTCAAGTTCAGACACAAGTCCCGACATGGAGGGGGTCAAAGCCGCAGATCCTGATGTCTCTGAACAAAAGTGTTCAGGTGTGACGCTCCCTCTGGCTGAGCTCGTCCTACTTAACAAATCCATCTCTTTGCCATCAGAGGGGCCGCAACCAGGGCAACAGATCAACGATGGCAGCTCGGTGGTGGACTCGGATAAACCACTCACAAATGCTTTTCTGAGTTACAACAGTGTGCCGCAAGTCCCCACCTCAGTACCCAGCACATACGTTCATTCAGCATATCACCGCGGCAGAGGGAGGCCACGAAAACTTGGCCCAAGGAGGGGAAATGGAAGACGTGCGATAGAAGGAGGTGACAGTAAAAAGGTCAGCAGTTGGAACGAGAGCATCCAAATCCAAATGAAGGGCACCACAGGGACAAAGCACGTTGCTGCAAAACGAGGGAGGGGGAGAGGGAGGTCTTCCAGAAAGTCAGAGAATCCGACGAGTCCTGGCAAAACGAGTCAAGACAGCTCCTACAGTCCCTACTCCAACCCCAATCTGAAACTTGCGGTTAGTCCCGCAGCTGACGCCTCACCGAAAGACGCCAACACATCACGCCCATTAACACGAGGCTCTCTAGGGAAGGACTTCCCCAGCGCCAAGAAGCGCTCCTGGATAGACGTAGAAAAGGAACTGGAACCAGACCCAGACTCTGAGTAGCCTGGGATTCTTCTGGTGCTGTAAAGGCTTCTACACGCAGCCGTCTGACCTCAGTTAGTCTCGCACTGAAACCTCACACCTCTCTGAGTCAACTACATCTGTCCGAGAATCCTCCACAGTCTCGTTTTAGATGACTTGGTCTTCTCTTTAATAGTTGTGAAGACCAATCACAGGAGTCATTTTAATCCTAACCAATGTGCCTGTGCAAAGACCCCCAAAGGACCAGGGACACGGTGAAATGCCAGATGCTGCTCTTGTATTCCCACAGACTCAGTCGTACCACAGTGAGAGGACACGTTAACTGACCTGCTGAATGTATGAACGAGCTGCGGTACCTCCCACACACAGCCTGTTTTGACATATGTTCTAAAACAAAACTTCTATAAATTTGACCTACATTTTTGTCAAAAGTCTTCACCTTTGTTTCCTTTTGGATCCTTTTTTCCATGAAATGTATTTTGTGCAAATGAAAATGAAATGATTAACATCACGTGTATTAATTTTCCAGAGTGTGTATGAAATGTTGTCATTTCCATTCTTAACCCAGCAATCATCATCTGTAGTGTGTGTGTGTAGCAGCACTTTCTTCTGTCCATAGGTACTGTAAGGCAGTAGAAATTTGCAGTTTGTGCAGCTCTGAATGCACCAATATGCAAAAGACTTAATTCCTTTAAGTGTCAGAAGCAATCAAGATTTAAAACTATTAGCCATATAATTGTCTATTGAATTAACCTGTGTATGTTGGATTTCTTTTTAATTGCAATATGTTTCCCTCATATCTGACTTTGAGACACTGGTTACTCTGGTTATATTCAATGATTACATGGCCTTTAAAATGAAATAAAAGTATACGCATTTATTATGAAACGTTGCAGTCAATTTATTTTCCGCATTTATCTGAAATTTCAACATTAGCAGCAGTGCTTTCGATGAGGAGCATCATTCACCTGCAGTAAAATACACACAAATCAACCTCACAACCTTAAACCAGAGGTGTCAAACTCAGTTTAGTTCAGGGGCCAAGTTCAGTCAGACTTGGTGTGAAGTGCACAGGCCAGTACAATAATAATTACATAAAGTCAACTCCAAACTGTCCTCGTATGATGAAAGTGGGGTGGGGGTAGTTTCTAGAATGCAGCACCGGGGCTCCACAGGGGCCTGTTTTAGCTCCCTTTTTGTTCTTGCTTTATACAGCACATCAGACTTCAGATACAATCAAAGTCTTGCCTCATACAGAAGTACTCTGATGGCATGGCTGTTGAGGCATGTGTGCACAGTGGACAGGAGGGGGAGTACAGGGACCTCATGGAGGCCTTTACTGACTGGAGCAAAAAGAACTGCCTCCTGAACACCTCCAAGACTGAGGAGCTGGTGGTTGATTTCAGGAGAACTAAAGCACTATGCCAGTCAGTCTGCATTGACAGAGTGTGGTTAGAGTCGGTGCTGACCCAATAAGTACCTGGGGGTGGTACTGGATGACAGCCTTGAGTGTTGAGTTAACATACAGTAGATGCTGTGTATAAGAAGGGACAGAGCAGACTCTTCTTCCTGAGATGGCGGAGGGATGTTCTATCACTCCATCATAATCAGGACACTGTTCTATGCTGCCGTCTGTTGGGGGAGGGGCATCACCGACGGACTGTAGGCATGTGGACAAACTGGTGAGGAAGGTCAGCTCTGTGTTGGGAAGGAGGCTGGACCCTCTAAGAACGGTGGTGGAGCTGCACATCGGCAGGAGGCTGCTGAGTATACTGGACTTCAGTGTGTACAGCTCTGATTCTCAAGAAGCCATTTTTTTTAGCTGTACTTTAAAAGAATTATATGTATGACTGTTTCTGATTATTGTGGGAGTGACATTCCATTCACGAGCAGCTTGGACAGAGAAATTTGCATTTCACAAATTAATCTGACCACTGTGATCAGCGGGAAAGAGTCCCAACACTGTATAACTTTATTAACTATAACTTTATTTATAGAGCACCTTTCATACAAAAACAGTGCAACTCAAAGTGAAGCGCACCTTGACCTCGATGTGTTACTAAACCTCTGTGAGCAAAATCTTTTTTTAAATTTAGAAACTCCATAAAAGCCACTGGGTCCTTGGCAGGAATAAGTCATGCACTGTCGGCGCTGAATCTGTTGTGAGACTCTGGAGAAGCTGCAACAGAGAACACCGCCCCGCAATGACGGACAGAAAACGGTCAGATGGCTGAATATGGGTGTGAGTGCGGTGACGTCACTGCGGGGGCGTGGTCTAATGTAGCAGCAGACTAGCGCATGGTTTGTATATGATATCGCCTGAACCCAACATTTTAATATCATGTGACTTGTTTTTCCACTTTAATCCTACATTTGTTCAGTGATATAATACATTGGCTCTTTTTGCAGTTGTTTGAACAGATATTAAAATACAAATATTACAAAAAAGAATTAAATTTGCATGTTTAAAAGTAATGTTAAACAAAACAACCATTCTGTTGATATAATATGTTGATATGTGATGATACATTATATATTTTGTTGAAAAAGAGACACAATTTTTTTCTGGTTTGATCTAACAACCTATTTTCTTCTGAGCTTTTATGAATGTTTATAGTATGTGACCAGTAGATATATATCAGAACATACTTGATCCCCAACCCCCTAAAAATGCAGAGGATAACATAACTGGCAATAACTGATTTTAAGAAGACAAACAAGATTGAAATTGTGACAAAAATAGAGGTGGGTCTTAAAGGGTCAAAGAACTTAAGAGCGAAGCATATGAGTTAAATGAACATTTATACATACACACAGTTGTGGTTAAGAAAAAATGTCTTCTTAAAGAAGAATCTGATGAGTTTTCTTTTTAAATTTATTCTTATTCTAAAAATGCCAAACATACTGTAAACTTAACTCATTGCCTGCCAGACATCAGCCAACGTTACCTGTCTACCTGTCTCAAATGACGGCTATAGACGTCAGTGGCAGGCAATGAGTTTTAATGAACAATTTTGCTCATATTTTGATGTATTTTGTACAAGGCTCATGCATAAATCAACATACCAGCCATTAGAGTCCATATCAGGTATCTGCCGTTATTAGTGATTGATCACCCTGCCTTATCAATCGGAACAACCATAAATGAATATTTATCATATATAAGGAGTAAGCAGATGACTGGAGAACAGTTTAACTCCAAATCACCAGGTAAACACAACATTCACCTATGGCTGTTGAGTCAATGGTCCTTCCCTTTTCCTGTCTAAACCAGGGGTGTCAAACTAATGTTGGTTCAGGGGCCAAATTTTGCCCAATTTGGCCTGAAGCGGGCCAGGCCAGTAAAATAATAATATAGTTATATAGAAATAACATCAACTCTGAATTTTCCTTACATCGCGATCCTTTCAAACAATAAGAATAAAATGAACAATATTCTCCCTGAGTTTCTCATTTACACAAACACCATAATTTACAGATCACGGTGCATCTACAAACATACAAAACGGACAACAACAGGCAGGATATTGTTCAAATTATACTTATTTCTCTTCAGACATTTCAGGTTGTTCATATTTGTTCAGGATATTTATGTTTTTGTGTGAAATGATCATTTGTTTTAGTGTACATGCACAATACATTGAAAACATTAACAAAGATAAAATATTTGGAGTATTTATAGGTTATTATGATAATATATATTATTTATTTATTTTATTTGTGTGTGTGTTTGTTTATTTTTTGTTTTAGCTTTTTCACCCACTCGATAGCTCCGTTGGTAAGGCGCCGTGCTAGGAGCGTCCAGTGGGTTGTGTCAGGAAGGGCATCCGGCGTAAAAACTCCTGCCAAATCAAATAAGCGAATAGGATTCACTATGGCGACCCCGGAAGGTAGAAGCCGAAAGAAATCATCATCATGATAATATAGTGGTTTTACTGGTCTGTACATGGAACCTGAACTCAAAGTTGTATAATTGTTGCATTTACTCACGGGCCGGAACCTTTGGCGGACCGCATGTGGTCCCCGGGCC
This sequence comes from Gymnapogon annona, assembly GCA_029814585.1. Lineage (NCBI taxonomy): Eukaryota > Metazoa > Chordata > Actinopteri > Kurtiformes > Apogonidae > Gymnapogon > Gymnapogon annona. The sequence continues at coordinate 6,493,811 of JAPTHA010000017.1, read as the reverse complement.
TTATGTTTGACACCCCTGGTCTATAATCCTATTACAGGAGCGGCGCTTGATGTAATCACCGGCACAAACCCTGAGATTGAAGCAGCAGAGGACGCGCATATGAGTAAACACCTGACCGCAGCCTGGCTCTGTGTCAGGGCTGATCGTGGGGGGGGGGGTCAGCTGCGGATGCTGGGTGTGAGTCGACCGGGGGACACTGCTGCTGCTGCTGCTGCTCATCGACCCACGGAACACTTCAACCCACGCAGGAGATCCTCGGTGAACACTGAGCTCCTCAGTCTGAGTCTGGCGGAGGTGGGACTCGTGGGAGGATCTGCACAGGCGCTCATTCAGAGGCCGGTGGGTCGGTAACAGTGAATGGTTGTCATCATCTTCATCATCATCATCGTCGTCGTCGTCTTCGTCATCGCTGCCACCATCATCACCGTTTTCTCAACAGGACTCCACCGATCACGGCGGCGGAGATCCACGGGGACACCATGCCGAGCGATGGATTCACGATCAAAAGTCGCATCCGGAATTTGCTGCGCGCTCCTTCATCCAAACACAAGAAGAGCAGCGAGCAAGTTCTCACCAGTCAGGTGTGTGTTCTGTTCCAAGTGTAAAACAACCGGCAGTGAAAAACCAAAAAAAAAGTTACCCTCAGAAGTCATTAAATACCGCAAGAACAATTTTCGGTTTAGTGAGATTTTAAGAGTTTGCTTTTTCCGGAGACCGTGAACCTGACAAGTGTCGAGTCTATTAGTTTATCTTATCGTCGTTTTGAAGGGTTAATAGAGTGTTTACTCACCCAACCCTGTGTAAAATGCTTTCAAGTGCTTTTGACTTTTGACCACATGTAGTTTTGAAATCTAGTGTGGAGAACTTGTGTAAAAAATCACTTTATTTCCAAAGTCATAACAGGAGATTTATTTTTTAACCCTGGAAGATGTGAACAGCCACTTGCAACAGGAAGCATCTACTTCTAGAATGACAATAATAGTAAGAATAACAATAATAATGATAATAAGGCAGTGGGCTGGTGCATAGGGGACCCGGGTCTATTTCCAGGTTGAGCTTCCAGTGGGTTGTGTCAGGAAGGGCATCCGACGTAAAAACTCCTACCGAATCAAGTATACGAATTGGATTCGCTGTGGTGACCCCGGAGGGGAAAAAGCAGAAAGAAATAATCATTATTATTATCACTATTATTATTATTATTGATTATTATTATTATTATTATGGACCACTAGTCATAGAATTTCTGTGTGTCTCTATGGCAGAAATAGAATTTTTACAACGCAGACTTATTTATGAGGATCTAAACCTTCATCCATCAAATACCCATGCATATTACCCATCATAAAACCTGAATAATTCCAATTAAAACCTGTGACCAACATGAGTTAACCAAACAGTTAACCCATTATTATTATTAATGTTATTATTATTATTATTATTATTATTATGATGATGAATCACTAATTATAGAATTTCTGCACGTCACTATGGCAGAAATAGGATTTTTACAACTCAGATTTACTTAGGATCTAAACATTCGTCCGTCAAATGCCTACACATATAACACATCATAAAACGTGAATAATTAGAAATAAAACCTGTGACCAACATGAGTTAACCCAACAGGCTGCTCTGTTTTTAATGACATTGTCTCATTTAGTTGCTTTACTTATTATTCATTTACCATCTGTTGCAGCTATAGAAACATTTGCATTACAATCACATATCTGTGAGTGCAGCACTCCACACTAAAGTACATTTATTTCTTACTCCAAACTGATCAAAGCCACATAACAGCTGCTTTTTAATACCAGAGACAGACGGGCCTTCTGTCACATACTGCTACAGTATAAGTCAAATTTACTTGGTTTTCACGACTTAAAGATGTTCTGAATGTGAATTTCTGGAACAACACAGACACCGTTGTTTAAAATAACCCAAGTGTGATCTTAGATTCAGATCCTTTGTTGTTATTCTTGTTGTTTATTCAAACTTTTGTGGCAGGGCAAAATTAAAACCACTTTTAGTCGAAACTGTTATCAGTGAAATACTCTTTACTCATATTTTTAAAAAGAAGTTGATGTTATTCACTACTTATGCTGTAGATCATTAGCTTCAGTTCTATTTTTTTCCGGGACATATGATGCAAAGTGAAGCAGTGTCACGAGAATAAAGTTACATAATTATCACATTTACTTCTTTTTTTTTAAGTGTAATTAAATTAAAGTCAGTGTAGTGTTAACATTATGAGGCCTGCTGGAGTGTGTGTGTGTGTGTGTGTGTGT
>JAPTHA010000017.1:6410295-6421905 GCA_029814585.1 Gymnapogon annona | reverse complement strand
AAAAAATATATCCCCCCACCATCTTTTTCCATTTTCATATATTTTTGAAAATGCTCCAGGGAGCCACAAGGAGGGGGATAAAGAGCCGCATGCGGCTCCAAAGCCGCAGGTTGCCGAACCCTGCACTAGACAGTGACCTTCGCGTATACTGTATGTGGAGTTTTATTCCTTTACCACCATACTAGGTGAAAAGCACCATAAACACAGTGGTTTAAAGTGTTAAAAGATTTAATATAAACTGGTTATTTTTTTGGCCGTGGGTGCTGAACGCTGGCCATGCAATGACCTGTGAAGGCCCTATTCTGTCACGTGTTTATTTATTTATTTATTTATTTTTGGCGTCTTCCGTCTAATTTTTCAAAATCTGAGCATGCATGAAAACTGTATTTATTTATTATTTATTATTGTATTGTTTACATTTTTTTGTATTTTATAAAAATGTTTTACCCCTAACCATAGGCACAACTGTATTATTTTATTGTATCTGATATCATTTAGTGGTTTTCATTATTTTTATGATTTTAAAATTGTATTTTATTTTACATTTATTTTTTATTTTATTTATCTATTTTTTCCTTTGTGTCTTTTAGTTTACTTTTTATACGCTTTATTCAACTAATTAAAAAAAATGTTCACCGCTAAACTTGATGTGGCTAATGTTAATTCCAACCCCAACAAAATTACATAACTGTTGCAAAATTCTCAGTCAAGTTAGACTTCCACAGACATGAATTCCCACATTTGTAAAACCCTTCAATCGTCACCCACCCTGAGTTGCGTGGGTGTGCGATGGCCCGTCATAACTGCTCATACTTACTAGTTTTTATTTGAATACTAATGCCTCTCCAAAGACGACAGGGAAAAATTAAGAATCTGTATTTGCTAGTATAAGATATGCACAGCAAACAGAAACGGACATTCTACCTGCGTATTGGGCACAGCGGAGCGGTATTGTGGCATGAGGAAGCTGTAGCTCAGTTAAGTTGTCCAACTGAACGCGTCGTCCCATGCCTGAAGAGTCGGTCATTGGAATTCGATTGTCCACATGTTGAAGTGTCCTTGAGCAAGACATTGAACTCTAAATTGCTCTCGGTGAAGCCTGGCAGCACCTTGCATGGCAGCAGCCGCCCACATGGTGTTTGAGTGTGTGGATGAATGTGAGACTATGTGAAGTGCTCTGGGCACCTAAATGTGTGGAAATATGTGCAGACCATTTACCATGTCAGGTGGCTGGGGAGCTAATGGAGCATCAAGTGCCTAGTTCATGTCTCGGGCACATCTGCCAACAATTCCTCTGCCAGTCCCGCCACTACATTCTGGGTTTGTTTAATGTGTGTATTCCTTCACTACTGAAAGGCAGCGGTCTTCTCCATTCATCAGTAGACAGTTTCCTTCAAAGACAGATAAGCGTGGCTTCCATTATTGGCTCATCGATCTGAGGACAGTCTGTTGCTCCATCCTGAATGAATACAGTAGATGCAGATCCTCCACCCCTCCCCCCCATGTGGGTAGTTTCTATATGTACAGTATATATTATATATACAGTATGTAGCTGTTCATAAAGTCCATAATAAGTGGCGCTCAACCTGGAATAGTCTTGAGCTGAAAGAGTGAGCCCACTGTTTTACAGAGCAGGTCCACAGTTCTCCCAGGGATTTATGGGTAGTACAGAGGCTTCATGGGAGACAGAACTGGCAAGGACACTGTGTTGCCACAAGAGAGAGCAAGTCATCTTACCTGGAGAAATATCTAATAGTGAGGATGAGCTGAGCCTTCCTGTTTGTAGTGTACGTCTACAAACTGCATACATGCGGCGCTGTACATCGTTGTACTACGAGAACAGGAAGGCACTTGGTGTTGAGCTTTAACCTCGGCACTTGGAAACTACCTGTCGACCAGAGACCGACTGTATACTAGCAGTGGTTTGTTGCGGATGAGTACACCAAAGAGCCTTGAGAAGGAAATAAAAGTGTGAAAGGGAAGACCGTGAAGTGACTCACAATGTGATCCCTGAACAACACAGAACACTAGACCTTGATACAGACACTGATGCTACTCAGTTCTGTGCCTCCCCTGGCACTCTTCACCTCGCTTTAACCAGACGTTCAGACAGAAGGACTTCCCTGTCACACTGGGAGAAATTGACTGGTGCCCTTGCATGTTCATTTACTGTAGTCTCCAATCACCACGTCTTACGAGCGGCCCGACAGAAACTGAGATGGGAGATCAATGGGGGCTGTGACTCTTGTCAGAGCTGCCACCGGCTGTCACACTCAGGCTCGGGGGGCTTTAGCTCCAGACCCGCTTCACCAGAGAAAACTGAGACGTGTGTTCGTGTCCAACAGACTCTTTAGAAGTCCAAGAATGACAGCTTCATACAGTCCTTCACATTTAGGGATAAAAGCTACAAAATGTTAAACATCCAAACCTATCATATGTACATTGAAGGTGACAAACCAATCACATTAAAGCTCGGGATGTTGTATACTGTACATACAGTACATTTTAAAAAGTTGATTTATATCATAGATGTCAAACATGTGGCTCGGGGGCCAAATCCGGCTCACCAAAGGGTCCAGTTTGGCCCTTGAGATGAATTTGTGCAATGCTGGAATTACACTGAAAATGTTATTAGTTCAGGTTTCATATTCAGACCAATTCAACCTCAAGTGGGTCAGACCAGTAAAATACGACAATAACCTATAAATACTCACAGCTCCAATTATCATCATATATTTACAGCAAAACAAGCAGAACTTTGCCAAAAATGTGAATAACCTGAACAACCTGAAATGACTTCAGAGATGTAAGTGCAAATATTTCAATATTCTGCCTGTTACTAAATGTCACCTGTCAGTTATAATGCACACGTGTAAATGATAAACTAAAGATGTTAAAATTAGACTTATCTTTCAGTTTGTTCATGTTGCTTTAAAGGATAGTTTTTAGATATAAACATCTGCATCACATTTTTACATTTTTTTACTCTAAAACATAGACAAAAGTTTGGAGTTGACATTATTTATGTTATTAGCCAATTATACTGGTTTACTGGTTACCTCAATGTGGTCCCTGAAATGAAACGAGTTTGACACCCCTGATTTATATAGATCCAGACTTCAGAGATCTTGTCTTTCTGATAATATGATGCATACATACGTCATCAGAAGGACTCAAGGTACTTTACTGATGTTCATGTTAAAGAATGCTCTTGACAGAAACCCAGAAGCGGAACGAGTAAAGTTTCAAAAAGGATTTTATTTTCAGTTCTCAGATGAACATACAACATTAACATTAATAATTCTCTTAATTTTGGAGATGCATAACAAAAAGCGCCGGAAAAAATTCAGGATTAACAACATCTGTACAGATTAACTCAAAACCCCACAACGGGAAAATCAAATAGTAAAAAGGAAACTCAAACAAGGTTCAGACAGACTAAGATTACAAAATCACCAAACTAACTCCTACTTACTCACAGTGAGGTTGAACAGACTAAGGCAGGAAGGAGGATGACAGAGATGAACTGAGGAGGGGGTTTAAATAGACCAACAGACAGGTGCAGCACATTAGGATGATGGTGGATGAGAAACAGGTGTGGGGAATGAACAGGTAAGGCTGGTGACACTAGGGTAGAACACAGACTTCAGACAGGACATTACAAAATAAAACAGGAAACACACAGACACTACTTGACAGACATGACATGACAGTTCAAACATAAAGACAAGAAGCAACAAAAATAATCTCTTAATCACAGTGTTCATATTAAAAAACATTCATCCACTTGAAATGTATTAAGAAAAACAATTTTAATAATCATGCCTCAGGTCATAATTGAAACGTGTGTAAGAGCTTGCAGTCCTTCTAAACCCTTTAGTACCATGGCGTCTACATCTGAGAAACATAACATTTAATTTTATGATTAAGCCATGAACACTTTTGTGCAGATGCTATTTTTATCAGACTGTTGTCTTTGTACCGATTATACACGCATGAGAGTGCAAAGGATTTGTAGTTGATGCAATAAGTGGACCCTGTTTACACCGTCATGGATAGCCGATAGTTAATAGTGATCAAGTCCTCAAGCCAGGGATAAACTGACACAAACAAAGACAAACAGTGCTGCAAATGTGCACTTCGTGTACTTTCTGTCTGCTCTACTCTTTGTGCAGATGAGATGCATGACATTTCATTTCCAGGGCAGGATTGAGTGCAGAGCTCCAGTGCACCTAGAGGGAAAAAGCAAGGGTTTGGATTTTTAAAATACAAAATAATTGCATTGATTGGAAAATGTATGATGCAACAGTTTTTTCAGATATTTTTACTTTATTTTTTTATTGTCATAAAACTATGAAAATGTTTTCAGAGGACTAGAGTGCATTGCTGGGTGTCAGGAGGGTATACATGCAGGAATAGATGGACAATCTAATGATGTGTGTTATAGTACTACAATTATGGCTTCAATTTCAGTCGAGCGAACATGTTTACATACACTTTTAAAGTCCAGCATAATGTGTAGAGGCGTGTGTAGGACTACTGGTACTCAGGTGGACCAAGTGGTTGGTGTGAGGTAGCGGGGGCTGGCCTTGGCACAGGGAACCTTTATAGCAGGTGATTAAAACATGTAATGTAGATGTTCAGTATTTAATTTGAAAACATTCATCGTAAATCTCATCAGTAATTGAACCGTGCCACGCTCACCACCATCACTAAAACTACAGCTTGATATTACCACCAGAGTGTGAATGTGAGAGTGAATGAGAACACAGAACATTAAACTGAGTATGTGTTAATAGAAAAGCGCCATATAAATCTAATCAATTATCATTATTATTATTGTTATTATTAGTAGTAGTGGTGTCATTATTATCATTATTATTATTATCGTCATCATTCATTCATTCATCTTCCAAACCCACTTTATCCTTTGTAGGGTCACGGGGGTCACTGGAGCTTATCCCAGATATTCAAGGGCGAAGGCGGCGGGGCCCCTGGACAAGTCGCCAGTTCATCGCAGGGTCATCATTCACACACATTTATTCAGGGATGGGCAAGGTGGGTGAAGTGTCTTGCCCAAGGACACAATGGCATATGATCAGGAGAGAGCGGGAATCGAACCGCAAACCATGGCTGCCCCACATTGTCATTATTATTATCATCATTATTATTGTGATTATGATTATCATTACTAATCTGGACATGCAATTACCATTCTATTCAAAGTTCTATTGCAATGCCACCCATCAGTCTCTGGGAATGTTTATTTTAATAAAGTGTAATTATATCAGGATGGGGAAAACCCTTTCCAAAGTCTAAAAAACCCCCCCAAAATTATTCATTCATTCATTCATTTTCCAAACCCGCTGCATCCTTTGCAGGGGTCAGTGGAGCCTATCCCAGCTACTCAAGGTGAAGGCAGTGGGGGGACCCTGGAGAAGTCGCCAGTTCATCGCAGGGTCATCATTCACACAGGGACGGGCAAGGTGGGTGAAGTGTCTTGCCCAATGACACAACAGCACATGACCAGGAGAGGGTGGGAATCAAACCGCCAACCTTTCGGTTACCAGACGACCTGCACTACCACCTGAGCCATGGCCTCTCCACAGTCATTATTATTATTATCGTCATTATTATTGTGATTATGATTACTAATCTGGACATGCAATTACCATTCTATTCAATGTTCTATTGCAATGCCACCCATCAGTCTCTGGGAATGTTTATTTTAATAATGTGTAATTATATCAGGATGGGGAAAACTCTTTCCAAAGTCTAAAAAAAAACCCCAAAGATATTTTTTAATTAAATATATATATATATATATATATAGAGAGAGAGAGAGAGAGAGAGAGATTTTTTTTGGGGGGGGGTATTTCCTGTGGTTTATTCGTCTTCATGTGACGGCTCAACGGTCGTTAGACTTTCCCGGAGGTAGTGGTGCGGTTGTACTGGACGTAATAGTGCACGTCGTCGTGCGTGAGAGCGGTCCCCTCTGCGCCTGCACAGGTGCTCTACATTTCCAGTGCGCTCTCCGCCCTCTCCGCCGCCACACACTGCGCTCATTCGCTCTCCTCAACAGCCCGGATGTAGCGCACAGGACCCGCACAGTCCTCCACTCACTGATAATAACATGGCGCTGGCAGACACATAACGGTGCCCACCATCACCACAATCTCCACCACAACAGACCAAAATAAGCAACAGGACATGTGAGCGCCTCGATACCGGACACGCAGGTAAGGCGCGCGTCGTTCCATTCGACATTTGCACTTTGTCGAGGCGTTCCGGTGTCGGTGTGGCCGCTTCTTCGTGCAGGAGGTGTTGAGGAGAGAGGAGAGGAAGAGGGGGAAAAAGCCGCTCTGGAGAAGGCATTGAAACGCTGGTCTATGGGCTTTAGTTTTTCAGCTTCCGTCTCCGCGTTTGCAGGTTCTTGAACGCCTCACGTCTGAAACAGCAGTGTCATTCCGGCGGAGGTTTGTGTCCGCGCGCGTACGATGCATCCGTGCACGGAAATAAATCTGTCATTTTCCCGTGTGCATGTGTTGTCATGGCTGTCAGGGCTCTCCGCGCGTCGACCGCTGTCCTTGGTGTTGAACTGGGTGGGCATCACACCTACATGCATGTTGCAAATAACGTATCCGGGCCTGTTTGTGCCTCCGTTTGCTGTTGTTGCAGAAAAAAAAGAAAAACAGACACAGAGGATGTGGATACATGGACGATGGCTGCTTCTCGAACGAAAAATCACTGTAATGCACCTCTAGCTTGATAATCCAGTAGTCTCACAGCGTTGTACGTATATATGTATAAATAGTACTCAATGGTGACTTCACAGTGTTAATAGACTAAACATTCATCCCTAGCTTTTAGGTGATGGCTTGTACTATGGAATCCCTTTTACTGTCTGCGTTACTCTACAACTGTACTGTATGTATAGAGGAGGAGGTTGATGACAGCTCAAGACAGTGTGTGTGTGTCTGTGTGTGTCTGCAGCCAGAGTGGGAGTATGCTAAGGCTAATGTAGGCCAGGTAAGGACAGGAACAGATGGCTTGTTTTTTCAAGTTCAATGTAGCTTTCGGATTAGAACGTGTAGACGAAAATTAAAAGTGGTGGCTATAGGCTCTCTGAGCTGGGGTTCCCCTCCTTAAGCTCATAATCGCCCTAACAGCAACACTCTATTAATAGGGGTAATAATAACACCCAGCACAAAACCTCTAAAGCTGTCAGGAGGCCTGTGTTTTGTCCTTTAAACACAGTTCACATGGAGCTGGTGTCTGGAAGATGCAGCAGATGCATTTGGCAGAGCTGTGTCTATATTAAGAACTAGCTGTGACCTCTAAGGCCTCATCCAAAGATTTAAGAAAATAACAAACATGCATGTTTCCATAGCAACGTTATTCGGAGGGCCTTTTCTAACCATGGTTCCTTATTTCCATGCACGTGCAACAGCATTGATTGTGAAGCCTTTGCTGTAATAAAGGGAAGTTAGTTATCGGTGCAGGTCCTTCCAGTGCGAAGCTCATCAATACTGGTGAAACAGTGTATTGGCAGGAGTAGTGTGTAGCGTACTGTCGGAATGCACGTGATGTATGTGCACAGTGACGATCAACTGTTATCACCGAAATATGCTCTATTTGATTCAGTACTTTTTGTAATTATGGCACGTGTGGTGGTTAAAATGGTACGATATATACAACTTTTATATCAGCTGTCAGGTTGTATTAAAGTGACAGACTCCACAATGTAGTACATTATGATGCATTGTGGGGGTTTTTCGCGAAGTTTGCATAATGGTGTCATTAGAATGGTGTCCTTGTTGTTGCATGTGTATAAATACAGTTAGCATCCCGACCAGAAGTACAATAAGCATCCGGTGCAGAATATCTAGCATCTGCAGCATGTGTGTGATGGTACTATGTGGTAGGACTATATGCATGGCAGTACTATAGACATATGAACGGGTGGTTGAGTCGTGTTGTGATGGCATCCTTATTGACAGAAATCTATTACGACATCATTGCATTGTGTGTGAATGACTCGATGGTTCCCAACGTTACCGCCACTATCAGTCACACGTTCCGACTCATCATCAGTCCCGCTCTACATTCTCCAGCTACTTGTCTAGATCTACAGTCAAGGTGAGATCACAGGTTCTTTGAGATGAATGAATGTGTGTTTAAAAAAAAAAAAAAGCAACAAAAAAAACAAGCAAACTTAGAGTCAAAAAATGTTGCACTGTGTACACACTTCCTCGCACACACACTCTAATGTATTCAGTGCCAACACAGAGCACAACAGCTTTACATAATGATCAAAGCTTGAGGGATGGCAGAGCATGGCTTCAGCCCGCAGTAATAATATTAATAACCTTTGAAGTTATCACAATCCTGCAACCTCATTCCCTTTATTTTTCTCTCACTCACTCTGTTTCACATTGTCTCTCGGCCTTCCTTACACACACACACACATGCATGAATAGAGACACTGGTAGGTTCTCCTTGGTTTAGCGTTGTGGATATGGGGTGAGTACTTAAAAAGAGGGTCGCGATAATGAACACACGACTAACTATTTTAGTCCCTATGGCTCTGCACTAGACTGCTCTCACTGTCTATGAGGAGGCAGCCATCATTGCTCTCACAAATTTGCTATTACATAAGAGTTCTGTGGGAGTCATACATTGAATAATTTGACCAGAAGAGGAATATTAGCGGCCTTTTTTCCGCTATGCATGCTGTCACTACGTGTCCTCATTTGGTGCTGCCTCTTCTGCTTGGCCTCACATGTCACAGGCCGACATCTTTATCCGTCTGTCTTTGTGGTTAAATCGTGTTAGAAATGCGAGGCGTGGAAATGCATTACCTGTAGTTGGAGTTACTCTATTTATACGGCGGTAGACTCAGGCCGTCTTAACCCAGTGTCTGATGGTTTATCTTGCTAATCAAGACGCCGAGAAAGAAGCCTGAGAAGAGGTTTAAAAAAAAAAGAAGAAGAGGAGAGGAGAAACAATGGATGAAAGACGTACGGCATGAAAAAAGGAGGATTGTAGTCAGGGTAGCAAAACGACAAGGGGGAGAGGAGAGATGAAGGGAGAAGTTGAAAGGCAGAAGAAGAAGGCAGAGAGTAGATGAGACGTGAGAAGAAAAGATATGAGACACGAAGAAGAGGAGGACAGGTGACCAAAGGAGAAGAGGATAGAGAGATAAGCTGCAGCCCAGAGGTGGTGATGGGTTAACAGGAGGTGTGGATGAAAGCAAAATACAGATGGGTAACGTATCGGAATGAAATGTATGGTAGTGGGAGGGTTGAAGAATGAAAAAAAAAGGGGGACGGAGGGTGAATAAGCAGATAAGCATAAAGCTGGTGACTGTCGCAGGTGAAGGTGAAGTGAAAGTTCGGAGCATTGCTAGAAATAATAGGAGGAAGGCCTGTCCATCTATCTATATGTGGGATCTGGCTTTCTCTTAGTCTGTCTGTTTTGTTCATTATCAGCTGCAACGGAGCAGTCTGTCTGAACGGCAGACTCATCTCCACATGTCAGCACTTACGTCCCAGGTTATTGCATTTTGCTGTTTTGGTCTCAGGATTTAAAAAAAAAAAAAAAGAGGAAAGAAAGCTCCCCTTGTGTTTTCTACATGACTTGGCATGTCAGTAACAAAATGAGGTGTGTGCATGTGTGTGTGTTTTTTTTTTTTTTTTTTATGTCTTCCCGTGTCTTTTTTGTGAGATTGAGTTCACGGCGGGAGGAGATGAAGCAATTTAGAGAGATACTGAGAGGAACAATGGATGTGTTGCATGTATGTTTGCGTCTTCCTTGGCTGTAGATGAGACAAGACAGCCAGAGCGTCCTTCCATAATTTATGTGTCAAATGTAGAGATAAAAGGTTGAGAATGAGACACGTCTCACATTTGGCACATATGGACGTGATGAAACTGGTGTTATCCAGCTCTCTTGCATCGCCGACAGAGACAGGAAGTGCAGTCTGAAAAAGGCCCGCAGCATCATAAGAGACTCCTCCCGTCCAAACCACTAACCCTTGACCCTCTCCCCTCTGGAAGAAGCTTCAGGAGCCTCCGGTCCCGAACCAGCTGAAAAACACCTTCAGCTGTCAGCCAACTAAATTCTGATCAGTGACAACAACACCCACACTTACAACATACCCCTGGACTGCACAACGTGCAACAACACATTCCATGCACATCACACGCACACATGCGCTGCACATGAAACACGGTACATCTGTAAATACTGCAAATCATTTCCCATCTGTAAATTATTCTGGACATTGTATGTGTATGTATGATATATGTACATACTGTATACATACAGTATGTGTGTGTTGCACATTGTATAACTGCACTTTTACTGTTTGCACTTTGGATTGGATGCCAAACTTTATTTCATTGTCTGAGTACTGTACTCTTTCAATGACAATACCGTCTAATCTAATCTAATCTAATCTAATCTAATCTAATCTAATGCAATCGAATATAATCTAGTCTAATTCTAATGTAATCTATTTCTAATCTAATCTAATCTACTTCTAATCTAATCCAATCTACCTCTAAAGTACTTCTAATTTCACATAATGTAATCTAATCTAATTTAACTGAATTAACTCAAATATAGACTGTGATAACCTAGATCCCCTTGACAGATTCCAAATGAGTAGAAGAGACTCAGTCCTGTGTTGCCTCCATAGCCCTCATTGTAGTAACTTGTCTGTATGTGACAACGGTCTGCTTGATTCTGAATTCCTTCTTGTCCAAAATGCTGGAAAAGCCCGACTGTGTCTGTGCTGGACGTGTGTGAGTGTGTGTTTGTGCCTTTGGTCACGGGGCCGAGGCATCAGAGGCCACTGATGAAGAGGTCCAGTGAAGCTTGAATACCCAGTGATGCCCCCGGGCCACTGAGCGCTGCATCTGCCTCCGCTGCCCACAGTTACAGCTCTGTCAGCCAGCCTTCAGGCTCAGGGAGTTGTGCTATTTGTGTGTCTACTCCTGGAAGTACATGTCGTGATATACTAGCAGGCTTCAAGCTTTTAGGGATGTTGGCAAAAAAAAAAAAAATAGTAGTGTGATTCCACAGGTTGCCAGGTGTGCAACACACACTGAAATGGCGCTGCTTGTACGTGTTTGTTTATAATCTCCAAACCAAAGATATGCTCCTTCCAAACACTTCTAGCTGTGTGTGTGTGTGTTGGTGTTTTGAACGTTCACTGTGATTTTGGCGTCAACAGTCGGTGTTTCCCATGAATTGTGTAGAAAGTGGTGGTCTGTGGTAGTTTCATAATAGGGATCTGATCATGACGACAGACTCGCTCTGAACAGGTGACACAGTCTATTGCCGACGGGGAGATCATTGTGTTTGTGTTACCTTATAATGAGCTTGGAGGGGAGTGAGTCGAGTCAGCAATGTTGTGCCGTCATGTAGCTCGGAATGGAGATCTTCTTTTATTCACCTCAGAGCAGGTGACAACTAACATTAGAATAGAATTGAATAAAATAGTATGGGCATCATGGATATGTACACCTATTCTATCTATCTATCTATCTATCTATCTATCTATCTATCTATCTATCTATCTATCTATCTATCTATCTATCTATC
>JAPTHA010000017.1:6396445-6408707 GCA_029814585.1 Gymnapogon annona | reverse complement strand
TGTGTGTTTGTGTGTGTGTGTGTGTGTGTGTGTGTGTGTGTGTGTGTGTGTGTGTGTGTGTGTGTGTGTGTGTGCACTAGTAAACTCTGTAGTGACCAGTTGAAGTCTAATTCCAGTTTAGTTACTATTAAAGCGATAGCGGACTAGAACGGACATCCCTGGAAAAGCCAATTGTGGTGTCTGCACGCTTTCCCCAAAGCACCAGCGCCAGTGACTGAGTCGTAAAAGTTTTCTGTATCTGCATTAATGTAAAAAAAACCAAAACACTTTTGTTTCCCAGGGACCATATTGCAAATCCTATTAATGAATCCGAGGAAAGCGTCTGTGGATACACATGATTATGAGCTGAGATATTTTTTTGAATGAACTTAATTGCACTTTTTTAAAGAGTAATAATAAAATCTGCCTGCAGTAAATGTTTAGGATCCCACCTGCATTAATACATCTCTAATGCTAAACCTAATTAATGCTTTTGTTTTACTTTAAGTTGTAGCTTTCACTGCATTTACTTGATAAAAAAACAATAAAATTCAGTTTTACTGTGACGTTACCAGTCTCATTAAACTCCAGTGTTGTGTTGCTCGCTGCTATGAACACAAACGTTACTGTGCAGCCTTGTCGGCGGCAGCAGTTGCTCTTATGCAAAGCTAAATGCTGCTGGCAGTCTTTTGTCTTTCAGATCCCACTCTATAATTACTTGCTTCTTTTGTTACTCCTGGCAGTATCTACCTATTCTCTATACTGAAGGCTTCCAGATGTGCCGCCGATTTCTCCAGAACACGTCGGCAGCACCCCTGCACTCGAGCTTTCACATTAAGTGTAATAAAGCCATTCTGCATATTCCTGTAGCCTTGCCCAGTGCACTGACGATTATTATTATTATTTTCAATGAAGTGTAGAGTAAGCGAGAGTGCAGCTCGGTAATAGATTTATTATATGGACTTTGTTAACAATGTCATGTTTCTACATTAAAGGCCGCTACTATATTTCACGAGGCTTTAATGAATATGATGATGTAGTTACACGCTACACTGGCCCATGGGCATAGCACGCACAGAATAAGAGGCCAGATAGAGCTCATAAACATAAACAGATTATTTAATGCACATGTTCATAAGTGTAAAAAAAAAAAAGGACGTCCCAGTTCGCGATTTACAACTGTAAATCATGTCTCATTAGTTTTAACTCTCCACCGGGTGTGTATTTTACTGCTATGCTGAAAGAGTTTGATGTCTGACAACCATAAATAAGACTCGACTCAAGTGTAAACACCTTCATCTGATGTTGTTCTACTCAGTGAGCAGGAAGGAAGCGGCGGACCATCCTGAAGGGATCCTTCATGTCGTTTGACTCTCCGTCGTATCACAGGCCAGTGTCGCTCTCATAAGAGTTGTCAGCAAGCTCGTGCTGTTTTGTTCTGTGATTTGAGGATCAGTCAGGTGGAATTTCATCAAAGCCGACTTGAATAAGGACATTCATTATGGCTCAGCTGGATTCATTACCAACCCTCAGCTCCCACACCCCCATGGGGAGACTTCAAAGAATATTCTGAGGTTGGAGATGCAGGCGCCGGTGCTTACATCATAGGGTCCAGGCTGCGGCCACCATCTGGGAGGCAATTATGAGACGGTGTTCAACAGTGGCTTAAAAGTGACCGTTGTTTATCGGCAAGTGATAACCATCAGGTTGACCTCTGGACCCTCTCACACGTGCTACACATGGAGGCTTGTCCAGGCAGGAGGGGGTGGAGGGTTGACGTGGGCAGGAGTGAAATGTATTACTGTCCCCCACCTGCATTTTTGTCCAAGCCAGTCAGGCTCAAACCGGACCGCTGCGTTCTGCAATTGACCAGAAAGTGCTAGAAATCCCATTTGTCTTGAGCAAACGAGTGAAATTCATTCAATCGGCATTAGAGAAGACAAATAGTATCCTGTTCTTAAGCTAATTATACAGAATAGATGACTTTCTGATTGGATGCAGTCACTTGACAATGATTTATATGAGCCGAGACGATCTAATCTGTCCTTACGTTTGGTTTGTTGCTCTATAAAAATTGACTCCCGTTCAGTTCCCGGAGCCAAGTTTGCCATCAAGATTCCTGCCGCGCCTTTGGTCAACACGGCGGCTGTGTTCCAGTGTCAGCTGGCTTGGCCTTATTGACACTAACAGATGTGTTTAGCCGGACCACTGGGTCGAAACCGTACTAACACCGATGTTTGTGAGCGCGGTTCTGTGTGGGACTCCTTTTCTGTTACCGTCTTCTTCCCTGTTCTCGCTCCATGTTGAATGTTGTTCCTCATCCTTCTTTGTCAGTCAAAGACAGCGAACCGGCCTAAATTTAGCATCACATAGATTAGTGTCTGTGATGTTGATGTCTTAACGTTGCCTTCAGCTGGGAACTCAACACAACTTGGGACCCAAAAAAAAGTCCCTCATTATCCTCTCATGTCGTCCTCTCTGTGTGTGTGATCAAGAGTGTGTATATTGGATTTTTAGTGTCTTTCTTCATGGGAACACACACACACACACACACACAGACATATAGGAGACCACATATGCGACAACACTCATCCTGCCAACACTACATGTGTGCGTGACTGAACGCATATGCGATTGCATCAATACTAACCTATCCCTAACCAGCCACACACACACACACACACACACACACACACACACACACACACACACACACACACACACACACACACACACACAAAAACGCGCACACACACACACACACACACACACTAATAGTCGGTCAATGACGTAGCATAAGATGGAGCACACAGATGCGCCGGCTGAATAGATTAAAGCATTCATCCAATGACACAGCTGTGCTCTCTTTGATGCCTGGGCATGAAACTGCAGGAAATTACAACAAAAAAGGGCTGCAGAGAGTTAGCTGATATATAAAAAATACAATACAAAAATAAAAGTAAAGATGTGCACGGCATGTTAACGCTATGCAACTTGTCAGAGCAGCAGCTGCAGGTTGATGCTCACCTAATGCATCAATTAGATTCATTAATATTATTCTCTATTTTTGGTATACATGTAATTCATAAAAGAAACTATGCTCTCAGTTTAACAGTTAATGGGACGTATATCCACATGATGTTAATATATAATATGCATCTGAGGTGAGTGAAGAAAGACTGGTTGCTGAGCTGAACGTATGTATTAGTGTAAATTGAGGATAAATGGACAGCATATATGCTTTTTAGTTGCATGTACTCCATGGGGGGTTGTTGTGTGCCTGCTTGTTATTTTGTTCATTCATTCATTTATTTATTTTTCATTCAGTGCAGCTCCAGCAGCTTCATGGGGTTCTTGTGCAGCATTTGCAGCACTGCCACAGTGTAGCTCTAATTAAGCCAGGCAAGAGTTTCTTTTGAACCCCCCTGTGTGTTTAGGAAAAAGACGCAAAAAAATAAGACGACTCCTCACATCAGCCATGAGATGCAAGAGGAGGAGGAAGAGGAGGAGGAGGAGGAGGGAGTCGCATGCTGCTAAAATATAAATGTGCCGCACGTCTTTGTTATAAAGTTGAACTGCAAGAGAGTAAATGAAGCAGCATACGAGGCAAATGGCGCCATGTCATCATAACCAGAATGAGTTAACACAGTGTCCTGCAGTGACTATCTTTCCATTGGTAAGGTTGTAAGTCGTAGACACATATTGCGCGTGTTAAATTCAGTGGTCAGTTGCATCTCTTTACATTGTCTGGTTAAAAAAAGCTCACCTCCCTCCCCACCTAAAAGCAAACAGTGGAAACTAGGTCCCTCACCCCTTTTAGCCCCATAAGCCGCCGTCTATTTCTTTTTCGTATCGCTCCAGGAAAAAGGCACTTCTCCAGATCGTGCAGTTATGCAGTTGTTACAATGCATCATGAATTATTCGGCGTTACTTTTTTTTTCCACCCCCTGTCGTTCTATTATCTTTCAAAATAAGCCTCTTCGTTTCCTCTGTCTCGGACGGTTGTGCCACTGTGTGCAACCCCTCCCCCCCCTGTAATTTATCCATCTGCAGAAATGTACAAATGCATGTGAGTGTGCATTTAGTAATAGGAAACGTTGTGTTTAAGGGTGATGATCGCTTTGGCCCTTGTGGTTTGTGAGCAGACAAGGTAATGATGGCTGGTACTTTCTCAGCTATGCTCCAGTCAATGCCCTCAATGTGAGCCAGTATTTATGTGTGTGAATGTGTGTCGGCTATGTTTGTGTGCTTGAGTGCCAGGAAATAGCTCTAAGACATGGACGTCACTGTGAGGAAGCATATACTTGGTACGTGTTTTTTTCTGGATATGGTTCTTGGGAACAAACACCACAATGATGGGATTTTTAACAGTCAATCAATCAATCAATCAATCAATCAGTCAATCAATCAATCAGTCGGATCATTCAACGCTGGTTACTGCATCTGGTTTGACTTGTACCAATCTCTATTATTAAAAAAAAAAAAAAAGTGCAATGAACCGATTTAGTTGTTAATGCAAAGTGAGAAGCCCATGCCATCACGCAGCCGTACGTCTCTACAGATACGCATTTAATTATATGACCTTGTAAAGAATCAGCTCAGTCTCGGTTGCACACAAGGTTTTTAACAGGCACCGACCAAATTAACTACTCGGAGTTCTTCTGACTTCGTATGAGTAAGAGGGAAGGAGTTAATGAAAAGTAGAGCTGAAATCATCCAGGGAAACACAAAAAGCTTTTACTCCATTTACAATTCAGTTCCATTAAGCGGCGTTTGCAGCGTCAACAGGAGAGTTTCTTTGTGCTGAATTTTATCAAACTTGAGCGTTTGAGATGTCCGGGGTAGGCCTACATCATTTTCCATTTATCGCCTTTGAGCACTGACCCGGCTATGGTTTTTGTTTTCACTTTAAGTTTCTTTAATTCGTCAGTTTTTCAACCCCTTTAAAATGCTGAAAGTTTCAGACATCTTACACATCACAAAACAAGGTTCTGTAAGATGGTCGGGATCTAAAGGAAGTTTGCCTACTTGACTAAATGCATCCACACCGAGTTTTCATAATTGAACATTTAATTTTCATACGTATTGCCTCAGTTAGATTAGCGAGATTGATTACTTACTTTTAACAGAACATCAGAGTGGCAGAATTTAATTATCACTTTTGTTTAATTTATCAACGTTCCTCGAGAGTCAAAGTTCACATACCCCAGCTTCATTCTGTCTTTAAATAGCACAAATGATTCCAGAAATTGATGCCACGTAACTTGAAACTGGCTTGTTTGTCATTCAATATAGATTGAGAAACAAGTCTGTTTCCTCCTTGGGAAAAATATCCAGTTATTTAAAGATCCCATATTCATATATAGAGTGTACAGTACATGACAAACACATCCTAGAACAACAGTCAAGGAAGTGGTTGAGCTGGTTTAGGTGACATTACACTATGAAAATATTTGCATTTACAAATTAGTAAAACTATTTTTAACAACTGCTATATCTTTTGTGCCTCTGTAGATCCGCTGAGACCTGTAAGTTGTGTTCATAATATCTGAGGTATAATATTGTAGAAACTGTCCTTATTTTAGTTCCAAATTTTAAACTCTGAATTTTTTAACAATATTAGCCTGTTACCAGCTTTCTTACGGGTTGATGTTGGACTACGTGGACGTGTCGAGGAGAGCTCCTGAGCATTGTCTGTTTAAGTTAGATCGTTACGCCTATAAAAGTGTTTGTAACATGTTATCAATGGCCCTAACGATTTAATTTGCGCTGGGCATGTCGGAAAGAACCAAAAAAGAGAAATCAGCGATCAAGAGTACTGAGGAGGGTGGGCGAGTGTCATGCATGATGGCGGCGGCAGAAGAGCTAACGTTAGCAAAGTTAGTAACTGAGCTCGAGAAAGTCCAAAATAACATCTCGGAAGACATCAAGACGGCACTCCTGCCGATCCAGACAACGCTGGAAGCTGTTAAACGCCAGGTCGACTCATTTGAGACATGGGTTACCGAGGCGGAGGACGCACTTTCAGACCACACTGACCGGATCGCTACGTTGGAATCTGTCGTAGATGAGCTGAAATCCACCGTGCAAGACCTCGCCAAAGAGAATGAAGGATTAAAAGATATGTTGGATGGATACGAAAACAGACAGAGGCGACTGAACCTGAGGGTTCTCGGTGTTGCTGAGGACAATGAGCAGGGACAATGTCCCAGGAAATTCATGTCCGAGCTTCTGGTGAAAGTGCTGAACGATGAAAGTTTTACGAAGCCACCGGAGCTGGAGAGATGTCACAGAGCCTCAATGACTAAGCTGAGCCCCGATGCACATCCCCGACCATTCATCCTATGCTTTCACTGTTATCAGGAGAGGGAACGGGTATTCGAGCTGGCGATACAGAAACGGCAACTCTCATATGAGGGTAAGAAAATCCTTATCTTCCCGGACTTTAGCGCCAGGTTGATGGTAAAATACAATGCTTACAAGAAGGTGAAATCAAAGTTGTACGAGAAGAATGTTAAGTTCAGCCTGCGATACCTGGCAACGCTTGTGGTGTATTTTCAAGGATCCCGACACAAATTCTGCAGCAGCTGTGGAGGCTTTTTTCAACCGGCACCTTGGTTCAAATGCAGGTGCCCAATCCAATGGTTAAAGGCAAAGAGTGAAGGGTACGCTGCAGGGTGTCGTTCTTGAATTGACTATGACCCAGTGGACTACTACTATCAGCCTTTTTTTTTATCTCCATGGACCTAACAAACAATGGTTATAGCAAATGAACATCGTTTAAGTTACTCTTTGAAAACGGACCCCTCTGCGTATAAGGTAGGGCACCTTAATTTATAGGTCTATTTATGTTTTATAACATTGGCCGTTTTCAGTTTATTGCATTTTATTTATTTAGAAAAGTACTTTACTGATGGATTGTTATTCTCATGGACAAGATAGGCGCCTCACAGCCAGAACTGATTCAAGAGAAATCTATCTAATGGAAGATTTTTTGCCAATGTATTTTTATTTAATTTGCTTGTTACTTTAATTCTCATCTTGAAAAGGCACCCTAATGCGCATTCCCACTTGGGTTTGATATGTTATTGGTGATCCCTTATTTATTTACTTATTTTCGCTAAGTGGTGGCCATTCTCCATAGTCTCCTTCTCTGATGTATATTTAGTTATTGAGCATGACGTTCTAAGTTGTTAATTGATACTCAGGACTTCTACCAGGTAGGGTAGATAGCTCTAGATGGTTACAAGGAAGTTTAGTGTATACCACAAGGGGAGTGGTTAGGGGTGCATAGGAATGTCATATTTACTGTATCTTATCAGGATTACATTTTATCTTGATTAAGAGTGGCCTGGATGGCAAATTACACTATTCTGTTCCTCAATGTTAGAGGGTTATACTCACCATTTAAGCGTTCAAAAGTCCTAGATTTATTGAGAAGGAAAAATGTCGATGTAGCTCTTTTATCTGAGACCCATTTAATACCGACTGAAGTCCAGCGTATGCAGAACAAACACTATGGAATGGTAGAATTTTTAGGGGATGGTTCCAAGACCAAAGGGGTTATGACGCTAATGAAATGTAAACTAAATGTGGCAATTGAGAAGATTAGTTCCAATAACTCAGGGAGACTGGCCTATTGTGGAGTGTCTATCTAGGGGAGGAAAATAGCTTTCGCAAGTATATACACGCTTTCAGTCTTTGATCCAGCTTTCTTTCCTTGGTTAACTAGAGAATTATTGTGTCTCTCTAACTACTCACTTATTGTAGGTTCAGACATGAACACGTTTTTCGACTGTAATCTGGATAGATCTAATCCAACCATTACGCATTCACAAGCTTCTTCCGCCAACACCTTAAATACGTTTGCCAAGGACAATAATTTGGTGGATATCTGGAGGGTCCAGAACCCTGTGACCAGAGATTACGCATACTTTTCATGTCATAAAATGTTCTCAAGGATAGACTATAGCTTAGCCACATCTAACCTGATACCAACTTCAGGCAGAGTTGTATTTCTACCGTGTACGATCTCTGACCATAATGCAGTATTAATTTCATTTAATTTGGATCTCTTACAAGGCATTCCATCCAGGTGGAGGTTCAATACAACCCTCATCAGGGATGAAAGGTATCTAGCACAAGTTAAAATGAGATTGGAAGAATTTATTCATTCTCTGACCTCTTCGATATAGACCATGGCTCTAGACAGGTGTGCTCAGCATCTCCCTTTATTTTTAATTTGCCACTTGAACTGTTAGCCCAGTATATATGTCCAAGTCAATTAGTTGCTCTAATTAAAATAGGGTCCACATCACACTCCATCTCAATATACGCTGATGACACACTTATTTACCTCTTGTACCTACAACAGTCCCTCCCTAATATGTTAAAAATCATCGATAACTTTGGTACATTGTCTGGTTTTAAGATTAATTACTCGAAATCGATCATACTACTGCTGATTACAGACCCACAAAGACTGTATACCCTGTCCCCTATAACGGTAGCACAGAGGGAAATATATTTAGGTATAGAGATCAATCCATGTATCCAGGTAATATCAAGAAATAATTATTCATTCATTCATTTTGAAGAAAATTGAGGATGACCTTGAAAGAGGGACGCCAATACCTTCGTCAATGCCTGCCCGTGTAGCTACAATCAAAATGAATGTACTTCTGTGCATAAATTTTATAAGTTCTATGCTACCTTTACCAACCCCAGCAGGGTTTTGGAAGAAGCTTGACTCGAAGCTAAAGAAATTTGTTTGGAATGGAAAGAAGCCTCGTGTTAAATGGCTAATATTGCAACGGGACAAACTCCAGGGAGGATGGGCATGTCCGAACTTTAAACTATCCCTTTGGGCGTTTGTATTATGTTCTCTGAAACGTTGGTTTAATGGAAAAGTTGTTTCTCAGTGGAAGATACTAGAATAGGAACTAGTTCTTCCTTTGAGACTTCAAGATGTAGCTTTCTCTGGAACCAAATATAAAAATGTTACTCTAAGTTTGGACCAATAGTATCATATGTAATACAAACCATAATGAATGTGGAGAAATATATGGGTTTCCAATCAAAGTGGCATAAACACTCACCAATTTGGCATAATTATAATTTACTGACATGTGGAAAACCATTCATCTCACAAATATGGGCTCAACATGGTGTTTGCACACTGGGGGATCTGTCTGGCCAAAACTCAATTTGGGATTTTCCTGACTTAATGTGCCACTTTGGTATCCCAAGAAGCTCGCTGTTCCAGTATTTCAGTGTAAGATCAGCACTTAATTCACTCAAGGTTCCATGGGGGACTGATTTGAAGATCCACCCTGTAATATCACTGATGGAGAGAACCCCTCCTAAGAAAATGGTGTCCTCTATTTATAATATCCTCAGATCTTATGCTCCCATAGAATCATCTATGTGTAGTTTATGGGAGAAAATATACATCATGGAACAGAGACCATTAATTGGAAGGTGGTGTGGAGAAATGTATTCCAGTCATCAAAAAATCCAAATCACCAATTAATTTATTACAAACTATGTCACAGGACCTATTTAACACCACGTAAGAGACATTTGATTGGGCTAGCTCCCAACACTTATTGCACATTCTGTACCAGGACGTTCTGGGTGCACTGATGAATGTCTTGTGGGAGTGTCCAAGTATACCAAGCTTCTGGGATAAAGTTGTGGATAATATGTCTAATTTGATAGGGAAGAAAGTCCCACTAGAGCCGGCACAACTCCTTTTAAATGATGACTCCAAGTTTCAGTTCACTCAGGTAGAATGTAAACTTTGGTTGGATAGCATGACGGCAGCAAAAACCATTATAGTTTTGAGGTGGCTACCTCCACATCATTTCTCAATACAACATTGGCTGCAAACTCTTCTTGAGGTGGCCTACCTGGAGTGGTCATCAGCCCGCATTACTAATTCAAAGCCCAGAACATTGGTGATGTGGCAAAAAGCTGTAGAGGACATTAAGATATTGATGTCATGACAAGGGAGGCCTACCTGAGGTTATATTCTGTGTTTGGCCTGTAATCCTGTTTATTATTTCATTTCACCCAATTACTATGCTGTGATTTTGTTTCTGTAAAACATGTCTATCTTGTACTATGTGCCCTGGGGCCGGGCTGGGGGGTCTGTATGTTTAGGGCAGGGGTGCTCAATATGTCGATCGTGATCTGCCAGTCGATCACAAAGGTATTGTGGATAGATTGCATGGCATTTATAATTTCACCATCAGCCTATGATCGTGAAGTGAATGAAATTTGTCACTTGATTGAGTCGGTCTGACCAATCACTGAGCATGCGCATAACTGCCAGTAATGGCAAGGCAGTAAATAGACCAGTACGGACCCGACCGTTCTCGGCATCAGGTCTGCTCGGACGCAATGCCCGGTAGATGCCACATAAAAACTGTCTAATCGTTGTCAGTTCCTTTCTCTGTTGGTGTCTCACGGAAAAACATTGTCAATATTCTTCTTAGTCGTTATGGAGGAGGGAAATGGTCCGACAGTCGATCAAACGGAGCGTTTACTAAAATCGCACAACAACATTTTTACGGATCTTAGAACTCGGTGCACACATAATGCACACTTTAAAAGGTGCATCGTCTATTACTGAGAAAATGACAGGCTTTGAAGTGAACCTTATGGTGGGAAATAGGTCAGTCCCAGTACCGTTCCACCAGGACTGAGGATCATGGTGAAGTGTGGTTGAGATACTGTCCTGATGATGCATCGTATAATATATATTATTATTATTATATAAATATTACACTGTATGACGGATCCCTGGCTGGTTCCATTCAGTGTAAGTCACCAGAGTAAGGTAATGACAAAAAATGTGCATAGTTGCATCGAGCAATATGGGTTCACGCAGTTATACAAAGAACACTAACATACAGTATATGTACATATAAATAATACAAGGTACACTAACATATATGGTTCATATAAATAATTGTCAAAATGATAAAAGATTAGAACATTTGGAAGATGAATGAATATATATTTGTTGTGTTGTTTTGTACTGTGCTGTATTGTTTTGTATTGCGCTGTATTGTTTTTGCATTGTATTTTTTTTCTTTTTATGTGTCATTGTTTGGAAACCAATGAATAAAAAGTCAATTACAAAAAAAAAATTATGCCTATAACCAAATGTTGTGTAACCTTGTGTTGAGGCATAATGTTGCTGAAATTTTATTCATTTCCCTCATATAAGTTCTGACACACAGCGGTAGACCATGATGGTCTGTTTCTTTTGTTGTTTTTTTTACTGGACTTCATTCAACTGATGACATTGTTGCAGATTGAAAATCATATGGGTGTTTTAACTCCATCTAAGTACATCTGTCAGGAATCTAAATCTTGGACACATATGGATCTTTAATCCGAGGATGTAAAATGTGGAACCGACACTCACATGTTGTTGGAAATAGCACATCGGAGTTATCACTTAAGAAAAACTTAAGGAAATCAATAATGACATTACATTGACACTTTTGATATATTTTCGGTGTTGTGTTCTTTGTTTTGTTTTGTTTTGTTTT
The DNA here is from genome assembly GCA_029814585.1 of Gymnapogon annona. Lineage (NCBI taxonomy): Eukaryota > Metazoa > Chordata > Actinopteri > Kurtiformes > Apogonidae > Gymnapogon > Gymnapogon annona. The sequence goes on along the minus strand of JAPTHA010000017.1, from coordinate 6,397,164 downwards.
GTTTTAAAGCCTAAATGTACATTATGGGAGGTTAAATCTTAACTTTGATGTTTTATCCATAGGTGGAGGCTCTTATACAGGCCACATTAGGCTTTTTGCCTCTTCCTGCACAATCTGTACTTTTGTTTGTTTTTTTATTTCCCTTTGTCATTGTCATTTATGTGCAAAATATAATAAAACTAAACTAAAAACTAAACAGAATGAACCTAAGCGGAGTAAAAGCGTGGTTCAACGCCAACAAAGTAAACATTTTGAAGTGGCCGTCACAATGCCCTGACCTTAATCCAATAGAGCATTTGTGGGTTGAAGTGAAAACGCCAGTTGGGAAATTCTGTCTGGAGCAATGGGACAGAATTTGTACAGTACTGTACAAACCTCAAAGACGACTACCCCTAGAGTTCGATTGAAGCTACATATTTTTTTAAGGTGATTTTATTTTTGATTTTTCACGAGACAATATTACAGCTACATTCATACACTGCAAGACGACATTCACCACCCGCAATGACAGGATCAGAGACAACAGACAAAACACAACATACAAAACAAAAAAATAAAATAAATAAGTGAACCGCATGAGTCACAATGAGACATATGTTGACCGCTGACCTCCTAAGTCCTACAAGCCCTGCTCGGGTATATATGTAGTTTATAAATGGTTCCATATCTTGTAGAACATCCTACTTCTTTTTTTCATCCAGTAGGTTATTTTCTCCAGG
>JAPTHA010000017.1:6363354-6375755 GCA_029814585.1 Gymnapogon annona | reverse complement strand
ACAGCAGGGAAGCTGTTTGCTTGTCCCGTTGTACTCCCACTGCAGTCTGATTAGCATTAGCCGTTAGCCAATGTAGGAATGTAGGTATGTGAGGAGTCACGCATGATCCTCCTGGCCCGTCTCCTTCAAACGCTCGGTGACGTTCTCGTACAGTCACAGTTGTGATCCCACTGTCAGACGGTTAACATACTTATTCTCCTGTTCTGCTTCCGACAGCTTTGCCAGGATTTTCCAGCATGTTTGGGAAGAAGAAAAAACGGCTGGAGATCTCAGCGCCATCTAACTTCGAGCACCGGGTCCACACGGGCTTCGACCCGCGGGAGCAGAAGTTCACCGGGCTGCCGCAGCAATGGCAGAGCCTCCTGGCGGACACTGCCAACCGCCCCAAGCCCATGGTGGACCCCTCATACATCACCCCCATCCAGCTGGCACCAATGAAGGTAGAGTGTGAATGAACAGAGGGCACGGAGCCCAAGTACCGGACACTGGCCGTTACCCTATTTTGTGTCTCACCTATTTGTTCCATTTGTCGTCCTCTCTTTTTCACTCTCTCCCACTGAAGCTCTCCTTTTTTATTTTTTTTCCTCATTTCTATCTTTGCTTTCACTCTCTCTGTTCTTTCACTTTGAGCGTCGCTGCACACTTTGCTTTGTCTTTCTTCCGAGACCCAATAGATAATTCTCCAGTGCCATCTGGCCACTTCACACTCTTCAAATCGAACTAGCGTATAATATCCCTAAGTGCGTGATATAAGCCTTTGAGTAAGATTTGTTAAATTAAAAAAAAAAGCATATGCTGTTTCATGTGTGTTTGTTTTGTATAAGTATGCAAATTGTGATAAGCGGAATCTTGTTTTGCAGCTTTTGATTTATTTATTGTTTTGTCTCTCTGCTAAATGCAACTTTAAAGAGACTAGAGATAATATCACAGTTTGTTTTTTTTCCCAAATCCTAACGCAATCTGATTTTTTTTTTCTTTCTCTTTCACTTGACTGTGTGAATTCTCCCTCTCATGTCCCTTTGTGACTGTGATGGTGTTGTCTTCTCTTGTCTCCGAACCTTCTGAGTGTCTCCTCTGATGTGTTGTTGTTCATTTGTTCTTCGAAAAACATTTCACATTGACATATTCAATCGACTGAAAAAGAGGCCGTAGACACTAATAGCCACTTAGACACCGAAAACATCCGATCAATTCTTCAGTATATTACCTGCGCACCGTTGTATGGCATATCCCCAAGCAGTATTTGACGACCTGTCAACCTGCATAAGTCTCGATTAAGTGTCTTCACAGCTTAAATTATGCTGCTTCCCTTGTATTGTCTGTGGTCCGACTGCGTCTTACTGCATGTGTGACCCTAACTCTGACCTTTCTCCGGGTCACTGCCCCTTCAGTGTGCTTTACAACACCGGCCTTACACCATTTCTGCCGACGAAGAAAACACACACGCCAGCAGTGTGTCACAGATTGAAACTAATACACTGGAAGTAAACACATACCTTAACAGCAGAAATGAAAAATAAAATATATATTTAAAAAAATAACACCTATGCGGCCCTTTACTGCATTTTAATTCATATATAATTACGCCGAGACTATAAATTCATTATTTCCAACATTAATCCTTCAGCTAATTAATATGTTAGTCTCTGTGGAGCTACTTCCAGGTAACTGCTGACTGAAAAAAAAAAAACCAGATGCGCAATTAGACATTCAAATTCCTGTAACAGAGAACAGCAATATGCCACAGGAGATATCTCTGAAGAGGGGGAAACAAGAAAATAATTCTCTTGCTCTCTTCACAGATATCTCCCAAGAAAGTCCGGTCATCCGAAACGCCGTTGGCTAAAGTATGACTTCCTCTTCCCTTTTGTACTCTCCCCTCCCCCCTTCCCTCTCCCGTTCTTTCTTTCGTTTTTTTTTTGGTCACAAACTCGCTGTTTTGTTTCCACATCTGGTCTCCACTGCCTGTGACCATGCGATCAGGTGGAGGTGGTGTGTCAGCAGAAACAGCGAGGAACACCGAGAATGACACCACACCCGACATAACTACGTTTGCTCTGCCAAGTCTTTTCTTAGACTTCATTTCCACTCGCCTTTTTTTTTTTTTTCTTTTTTCATTTGCATGATCCCCCACCCCCCTAGAAATGATAAGATTAACTGTAGCGGCATGTTCCCATGTTTTCCTCTTATGCTATGGAGCGCCATCGATAATGACGATGATAATAACAATCATAATGATTATAGCGATGATATGATAGTAGTGATGAGATGTGAAGTGCATGTTGCCATGACAGCTGATTCTGCTCTGCTGCAGGCCGCCGCTGTGTAGAAAATAGGTCATAAAGGGTTTGCATGTGTAGAAGAACTCTCTGGTCCACCTCTTGATCCGACCCAAACTAACCTGGATGAGGCTGATCACAAATGCCTCTCCTCTAGTTTCCTCTACCCTCCTCTAGTTTCCGCTAATTTCCTCTCCTCTCAATTCTTCTCGTTTCCTCTCCTCTCATTTCTTCTCATTTCCTCTCCTCTCCTCCTCTCTCCTCTTCTCTCCTCCCCTCCCCTCTCCTCTTGTCCCCTCCCCTCCTTCCAATCCCCTCTCCTCTTGTCTCCTCCCCTCCCATCCCCTCACCTATTCTCTCTTCTCCTCTCCTTTCCTATCCAATGTTATCATATACTCTCCTCTCCTCCTCTCCTCTCCTCTCTCCTCTCCTCTCTCCTCTCCTCTCTCCTCTCCACTCATAATCCTTCATTAGGATCAACACTGTACTTTGCACCAACAGTATGAAACAGTAACTTTAAAATCTTCTGGGATGTGTGCATAAATTAAAGTATTATCATGTGGTTTTAATGCTAACTAACATTATTGTATTGCTTCATTTTGGTTTCTACCTCCTTTAGATGAGATGGTTTTTCCAGGACTCTTGTGCTTTTGCCGAAAAAAGGAATGTGCTGCAAACACAGTACCTTTCATCAACTGCTCCTGGTGTATTAAACACTTACTTTTAACATCGGAATGTTCAGAAGATATGTGAAAAGGGATAGAATGCAAGTAAGGAGAAGTCATGATCATTTCTCCCTTTGGAATGAATGGGATAGGATTTGCTGCTGTTCTCCCAATGGGGCGGGGCAGCGTGGACGCTCACATGACACAGATGCAGGAAAGGACTAGCATGTGATGATGGGTCGGGATTAAAATCGCTGAAGATCTGTACAATGTCAATGTGTCTGGCAGACCAAAGGAATCTCATTTGAAAGGGGTTTCAGCTGAATATTTTTAGATAGAAGATGAAGACTCATACACTGTGGACACTGGTTTGATGAGATGGTTAACCAGTACGAGTTTTCATTTATTATTATTCAGAGAGTAGGGCAGTACTCGGCTAATATAAAGTGATCAAATAAAATTCTCGTTTTATTGAATACAATGAAATACAACATCTTGAGAAATTACTGGAGAATACGCTATTATGCCCGTATTATCTCCGTTTTCTATCTGTTTAACAATGCGTCAATTAAATAAATGGTTGAGTAGTTTAAAGACGTAGTTGTTAAAATAATGTTCTGGAAGACCTTTTGTGTGCATTATGTGGGATCACGCAGACAGAAATGAATGGTTGTTTGCTCAGATTTGACACAGATGACATAACTCAGGGCTTGTTTCCTGTAAAAACTATTTTTCTATACAATCTTTTACATTTTTTGATGTGCTCAAAAATATTTTACTCTTATACTAGGTGTCTGTTGGGATCATTTGTTTTGGTCGCTGCTTCTTTGCGGTCTAAGGAGAGCGCGTCATTTTCTATTTATGTTTCAAAGAATGTGTGAGTATATGTGTACAGTATAGATTTGTGTGTGCGTGTGTGTGTGTGACCTGGCTCCCAAGGTGGGTGAGGTTATTTATAGTGCCTCACCCATGGCCTGATATCCTTCTCCCCTGCTTGCCCTGACAGTTGATTGACATAAGGCTTCCTCTGCTTGGCAGCTCTGCCGACCAAACGTGTGTATTTGTGTACGTGTGTGTGTGTCTGTTTGTGCATACACCAGGTGGGCACCGCTAGATAAAGCAGACCCTCATCTGGCAGATCTCCGGTACTGTCCTCACAAAGCATTACAAAGGGACACAGTAAAAGGTCGACATTGTATGAGTGTGTTTGTACATGTGTATTGTTTTGTGTGTGTGTGTGTGTTCACGTAGAGCAGTTAGAGAGGTCAGCGCGGTCATCATGCTGAAATAAGTACTATCTGCGCCCTCTAGCTTGTGCACTCATCGTTTATTCACAAGGCTTGTAGCCCTGTTGTCAGACTGCTCATCTCAGCTGAGTATTAGTATTGCTTAAAGCCTCGGCTCTCATCTCGATTCTCCCCCTCCTCCTTCCTGGCTCTTCCCCTGCCCTCAGAACACATGCTAATTCAGAAGTGTAGGCTAGCACCATGCCCTAACAGCATTTCTATGTTTTAAACATTGTGCTCTTTACGCTTCTGCAGTCTGACAATTTGAAGCGTGTGTGTGTGTGTGTGTTTGTGCACTATAACCTCCTTCAAAATGTCTTGTTTTTTGGGGTTTTTTTTTTGCCCCTTGCGTTGACATTGAGTCCTATGGATGTGTTTGTGTGTGGGTATAAGGTCTGTGACACAGGGTTAGGTGTGTTAATGTGTTGCATTCATTAACACTACTGGGGGCAGTGCCGTGGCTATTATTAATGGCAGTCTCATGTTGCACCTTGACTTTCACACCCTCAAATTGCTGGCTCCTATGGAGCTGTAGAGGTAGTTTACCAGGATGGTGTGTACGTGTGTGTTTGTGTGTGTTCACATGAGCCTGTTAATGCTATCTTCTCTTTCCTATTTGATCATGTTTCCTTTGCCGGAGGCCAGTTTTACAAGTCTGAGCTCATGTAAAAGAGAAACAGACTGGCAGGTGTGTGTGAAGACGACACATGTAAACGGAAATAGGTTCAGTGTGAACAGATTATTGTTGTTGTTTTCATGTTTATTCATATTTTTCCTGCCTCATTTGGATGATTTTAGCTCACAGTAGTCTGTCTTTTTTATGTCTTCTGGTTGTGCGTTGCTTTGGATTGACAATCGTACTGGGACGAAAATATAGTGCATTCAATGTACCAAAACAGAGATGCTTCTTTACTAAGTTACTGGATTCTGTGAAGTGATAGTAATAACATTATACTGTACATTTGACTGTCAGATATAGGGAACAAATACTAACCTTAAAGTTAGTATTTAGACAAAAGCACAGTAATAGGCCAAGCTGGAATTCTTCTATTCCCAAAATAACGCACATATAAATGTCACTGTCCTGCAAAATAATAATGGAATGCAACTTTTTTCCTACTTCGACTCTGATTCCATTTTTTAATACTCAACAGAAGTACCCTGTTTTGATCTCAGGATTATTAAACAGGCCTCAAGGCATGAACATCAGCTTCAGAAACTTAAGTCAAGCTACAACACAGAGATTCTGTTGATGATGATCGAAACATAGAAGAACAGGACAGAAAAATAACATGCACCCCCATCTCTGTGGTGGTTATTTCTGTTACGACCCCCTCTTTTCCTTTTTTCAAACTTAATGTCTACTTTAATACATGTGTAATATTATTATTGCTTTCTATGTAAGAAGTCATTCTCTTTTCCTGCGGGTAGGAATTTTCTTTTGATTCAAACCAGGCAGAGATTCTTAGTACACGATGATATTTTGAGCAAAGACGGCTTAAAACAGTGTGTACTTTGGAGTTAAAATCAAGCCTCAGATTTGAGAAGATCCGGCAGTCCCTGTTCCGTGCAAAAGAAATGTAGTCCATATTTTTATGTGCCATCTTCTTACCCTTCTGCTTCTCCTTGCTGTTCTCCTGTTACCGATTTTCATGCATTCCCTAAAATGACTGCTGACAGCCTCCGGAGTCCATGCCTAAACTTGTTGCATTGAGCTGTGGGTTACATGTACTGTGAGGTAGTGTAGGTGGAGAGAGCTCAGATGATATTTTTGGGTAGCTGAACGTCTCTGAGCTGTCAAAGCCATTACATAGCTGCACTGAAAATACCTCAACCTTACATCACCTTGGAACATCTGAAGATATGCAACAAACACCAACGAGAGCTGCTAGGTGTTCCGGTAAGTGTCTTCATCTCGAATCTTAGTGAACATTAACCTGTACAGCAGAGGAGTCAAACACATTTCACTTCAAGGGCCACATTCAGGTCAATTGGATCTGAAGCGGTCCCAACCGGTAAAATAATACCATAATAATATATAAATAATGTGAAAAAGTCAATTTACACGATGAAAATGTTTACATCTAAAAACTATCCTTCAAAGCAAAGCGAACAAACATAATGACACTGAAAATATTAGTGTGATTTTAGCAATATTAGCCTTCAGTTTATCATTTACTGACATATAACATTTAGTAATAGGCAGAATATAGTTAAAAATAGCACTTGTTCTCTTCAGTCATTTCAGGTTGTTCATATTTGTTCATGTTATTCAAATTTTTTGCAAAATTATACTTTTTTTACTGTACATACATAAAAATATTTGGAATTGTGAGTATTTGTAGGTTATAATGGGAGTATTTTCCTGGTCTGACCATGAGATTGAATTTATCTGATGTGTAACCTGAACTAAAATTATTGTTAATATCTTCACAAATTCATCCCAAGGGCCAGACTGGATCCTTTTGGCGGGCCGGATTTGGCCCCTGGGCCACATGTTTGACACCTGTGCTGTACAGCATTGAGATTACGTTGACATTATTTATATTATTTTTCTGGCCCACTTTATATGGAATTAGGCTGTATGCATGTCCTGGTTGTGTTTCAAGAGGCATTATCTTGCCGAAACATCCAGTTTTAACCTCAATGGAACAGAGCATGTGCAGAATGGAGCATGTGGATTTGGAGAATGTCTCAATACAAAACAGAGTTCACTGACTTAAGAGGGATTTTTAACGCAACACATCATATCTGGTCTAACTTTTTCCAGAGGGCATCTCTCTCATAATATTTTCTGAGCAAATCATCCATTTCTGAACTAATTTTCCACTGTGATGAACCGTAAAAGGCCAGTAAAAATATCTACACTTTTTTTGTGGTAGTCCTACACAAACCTCCTTTTACTGGCACTCATGTGGCATTTAGCTGGAGATATACAATAGAAATGATTCAAAATATTAAATAAAATCATTTCACATGAAACACTTATTTTAGTATAATATTATCACATTATATTATATATAATATTTTGATGTTCCATTAGACAATATTACAGTTACATTCATACACTACAAGACAACATTCACTACCCACAATGACAGGATCAGAGACAACAGACGAAACCCCAAAAAAATACACCAAAAAAACAAACAAAAAACACCCACATAAATAAGTGAACTGCATGGGTCACATTTCCACTGGACCCTGAAGTCTGTCTACTAGTGAATCTAACTAAAATCAAACCGTCAAAGTGTGTGAAGAAACTTACAGAAATTTTGTTAACAATCAGTAAGAAATGTATTGATAGAAAATGGAAATTAGACCCTGCCCCCCTTCCAATCAAGATGTGGTTAAAGAAGTCAACAGTTTTGTGAACCTGGAGAAAATAACCTACTGGATGAAAAAAAAGAAGTAGGATGTTCTACAAGATATGGAACAATTTATGAACTACATGGAAAATTTACCCACACACCACATTGGTTCAGCTCTATATACCCTAGCAAGGCTTGAAGGACTTAATAGGTCAGACGTCAACAAATGCCTCTCTGTAACATCACATAAAACTTAACATAAAACCCACCTTTTTTTTCAATTCATCAACTTCTCCTTTGGCCTATATTTATTCATTTTCTCCCCGTGGTATTACACTGCATCTAAGACAAAGCGGTGAACTAGCACAGTGTGAAACGTGGCACGTGATAATGCACACAGCACACTGGGTGATAACTGGTGCGGCACTTCTGTAAATGTCAGTGGGTCAGTGATAGCACGGCACAGTTGCCACACACACACACCCCTCATACAGTCTGGCAGGTGACGGGAGGAAACTTCAGTGGGGTGTGGGGGTTGCTCGCTCAAAAGGAAGTTGCTGTGAACGCAAAGGGAGGTGGGTGGGGGGCACAAGCTGATTGAGGCTCGGATGCAACAGGGCACAGTTGGACAAAGTGAGTTACTATGGCCGGGGGGCGAGGAGCAGCGCAGGTCAGTGCTGGAGCGAGAAGAAGGACTGAGGTGCAGATAGAGCTGGGGAGACGGCAGATGAAGCCAGAGCTGAGGCAGGTGGTGGGAGTGGCGAAGACAGAAGAGGCGGTGGTGTTTAAACCCCAGGCACAGGCGATTCATAAACAGTTACAGGTGGGGTGTTCTGCTGTTTGTGTTGTGGTGAGCCAAGGCGGCATGCTGGTTTGCTGGCTCTGCAGATTTATCTGTGCAACAGGTCTCAGGTCTCGGTGCCAGCTCTTCCCAGTATTCACTCTAAACACATTTAGCAGCGTGCAGGTAAGACCAGGAGCTGCTTTAATGCTGCGTTTACTGTCATTTGGTGCTGACACAGACGTTGGCCGTGTCAGGTGGTTAAAGGGTCACCTATTTAAAGCCCGTCTATTTTTATTTCATTTTTTTTTAACGGTGATCTGTGACGATCTGTGAGTTATAGCAGTGGAGAGTTGCATGTTGTTTTCTCATGTTTCTGGAGAGCTGGCAGGTTTGTGCTCCAAACGCTGCATGGCAGCGTTATTTTTATAACTTTGCTGGGTTTGCTGGTTGTGTACATATAGAAGCGGAGCTGAGAGAGATAGTGTTTCTCAACAGGGTCACACAGCTCTCGCTTCAGGGGCCGAAACGCAAAGCTACTGTCTTTATTAAAAAACGGGCGATGAGCTATTATATTGACGTGTGCTTAGAGTTGCTAATTTGAGTGTGTTTTTTATTTCTGCGTGTACTAATGACACTGGGTGAGGTCCAAGGCAGTAAAATGTCCAAACTACCAATGAATGGTGTCTAGACAGGAGATAGATGTGGAGCATGCCCAGAATTTCTTCTATGTTATGAAAGGTAGTAACCCAGCACAATGTTCACATTTACATTGTAGATTCAAAGCAGTACATTAGGTATACTAGTGTGCTAGTATGCCTAAGACTATAGTATATTAGTATACTAACACTACATTAACTATAGTTAGTATATTAATATACTAGTATACCTAGTACTGTAGTATATATAGTATATGAGTATATACTAATATACTATATTTACTACAGTACTTGGTATACTTGTATTCTAACTAGGTAAGCAGTATATTAGTATTATATATGATAAATAACCATTTTGTCATATGCACATATTGAATGTCCCTCATCCTTGTGTTTATTTGAGATGAACATGATGCGCTGTAATTTCTAGGACAGAGTTGTGTTGTGAAAATCTTGTGTGCTTTACTGCGCAGAAAATCAAAATGTGAACCTGGAAATGTGCACGAATTGTCCTATTCCAGTTTAAAACACACACCACCGTGATTTGTTTATATCCTCCACAGTTGAAATTCTGCAGTACAGATCACTTTCTGCTACACAAGCAGCTGTGCCCCATAATAACCACTCTGTCTAATATTGAAAAGACCGTGGAAGGACACACATTTCCGTTATCCTCTTCAACAAGTGCCTCTTCCATGACTTGCCTGCAAACAGATAAAGTACTGTACTCATCGCTTCTCTTTTCGATTGTCATGCAGAGTTACTCAGTCAACTTATTTATGAAGCAAGGGAGAGTTGGATGCTCTGATCAATGTGTGTTCAAATTCAAGTTTGATTTTAATGTGACCCTTGGCGTATTGTGTTGCGTTTCACATTGATCAGCGATTGAATCTGGTCAAAGCAGAAATAGGCTTGAGGGAAAATAACTCCTGATTGATGTGTGTCTCGCAGGCATGTACTGGAGTGGACACACACACAAACAAATAGAGAGAGCATCTGTCTTTCTTGGCAGTGAGCTGGAGTGGATGGCATTGATTTAGACCTCTCTCATTCCTTCCTCCACTCCGCTCCTCCTCCTCTGCTTTCTCACTTTGTCTTCTCTCCCGGCTGCCACTCACAGTCACACTCTGCAAATCACCTCTCACGGAGGCTTTGGGAGCCACCGTCAGTGGGGGAAATTTGGCTTTCGACGGCACAGGCTGTACTTTGCCAGGGCAGCTCAAAATGTCCTGGCTAACAACCATTCTTCAGTGTCTGAATGTGGGTTTTTTGGAAGGACATTTAGGCTGTGAATTTTAAATAGGAAAGGATTGTTGCAGGAAATTAAAAAATATGACACCATTGGTATGCGCTCATAAAATCTTCCACTTCCTAAATGAAGTGTAAGATTGTTCAAAAGTTTAACCAGTGTCCTTTAAAGTCAACTTCATTTTTTTTTTGACCCGATGAATAAGTATTCAGAGGTAATTTTTAAATTCTATTGTATTCTATTGTATTGTATTCTATTCTATTCTATAATGCTTGGTGTGGATTATTGTGATAGCTGGACCTGTACTATCCTCATGTGGCCAGATGGTAAACTACAACTCCCAGTGCAGTGTCATTCAAACACAACACAATTTAACCGTGATGAAAATACCATGACAGAATCTCTTCACTGTCCATCTTTTAGTATTTTTACCACACAATTTTACTTCATGTGATTATTTGACCTTGTTATGTCTTGTTTACAAGTATAAGAATTGTGCCGGTTAATATAAACTGCCATAAACCTCCTATTTAATTCATGTTGAAATTGCAAATACCAAGAAACGCACAGTATGCAAGTTATAGAGCTACATACAAAGCAGATATACTATATGTATTGTACTAATTGCAGAGAAGCAAAGCCGGGCATTTTCTCTTGTGTAATCTCTCCTCAAAATGTTCAGCTGTCAATAACTGGTGGGATATGTATATCTTTTTGTTACAATATTTCCATAATGTCTACTTCTGCTTACTAATTTAAGTTTTTATATGCATATGTAATGCTACATACAAGGTAAAAACATGTAGGAAGTATGTGTATCTTTGTAAATCTTAGCAAATTCAAATGACACAAGCACAGTAATGAAGAGATTAGGAAAGACTGCTGAGGAGTAGAAGCTCCAGAGTCCTGGTTGAAGATTTTGGAGGCTGTGATGTGTTTGATGGGCCTACAACTGCCTGATGGATCTTAGATTAATGAGCGCTCCTGTGTAATTAATCTATAGCGGGCAGCTGTCCGTTTATCTGTCTCAGAGTTGACACAAAGTTAACAGAGGGACATCTCATTGAACCTGCCTCTCCTCTCTTTCTTACTCTTTTCCTTCCCTGCTCTCCCATCAGAAAGTTGGTGTGACAGTAACAAAGTCACTTGGAAACTCCTGGAAGAAGTACACCACTACGAAAATCTACTAGGATCAAGTAATCAATCATATTAGCAGGTGTTGACAGATTACTTGATCTATTTTTTTCCTTGGCCACCGTGCCTGTGAATCAGCCTAAATCTGTCAGCGCTTAGAGGGTGAAAAAGTCAAGGCTTTTCGACACTAATATGCTTAAGGTCAGGGATTTGGTCTGACTGTATGGTCGCATTTCATTATGTCTTCACCACTAATCTATTTTGCTGGAAAGCATGCCTCATTCTTTGTGTTGGGCCCTGTGTGAGTCATGGATGCTGGAGATTGTATTTGAGAATCTAACATGCCGAGGTCAAAGGTGACTGGGTCACGCTAGACTGAGCTGCTGGCAGGGGCGCTATGGGGGGTGGAACTTCGAACAGGCGAACAAAACGCAGTCGCAAAAAAAACCCTCACCAGCTTGTGTAAACGACAGTCTCAATCTGGCTGCAGCAGCATGACACATATAATCATGCGCTTTTATTGGCTAATGAACACCAACCCCACTGATAAATATACACATATGCATATGAAGCCCTTGAACCCAATCGGAGTCAGTCTTCAGAGTAGACGAACGTGCGCACAAATGCACGAACACACATCATAAAGAAGGGAATCCCCTCTCAAAGAAACATGTGAGGGGATAAACAAGACTCAGACTGAGCGGTGCAGGCAACTCTGCGAGCCCGTATTTAGACACAGCTCAGCTTTGAAGTCATTTCCAGCAAAACAAAAGCTTAAAAATATAATGGTTAAACTTGATGTAGGGGCGTCCGTGGCTCAGGCGACAGAGCAGGTCATCCAATAACCAACGGGTTAGCGGCTCGATTCCATCTCTGTTCTGGTCATGTGCCGTTGTGCCCTTGAGCAAGACACTTCACCCACCTTGTATCCAGTGTATGTATGCGCATAAATGACCCCTGTGATGACCTGACGTGACGACTTGTCCACAGTTACCCCCGCTTCTGCCCTTGAGTATCTGGGATAGGCTCCAATGCCC
>JAPTHA010000017.1:6349182-6362952 GCA_029814585.1 Gymnapogon annona | reverse complement strand
TACATCGCTAGCCCCCCCCCCCCCCCCGACACACAGAAAATGAATGAATGAAAACTTTCTGTAGAGGAAACATCTATTGTTTATCAAAATAGGACATCTAAGGTCAGTGTTAGCGTCATGGGTTTTTTGGCCATGAAATTCTCGACTGTTGTTGGTGTTGAATGGAAAGTCTGAAGAACAACAAAGTGGTCATATTTCACGCTGATAGGAACGTAAATGTCAGCACCAAATGTCACTGCCATCCATCCAACGGACGCCCAGACAAGATGCTGTGCTTTACTCTCCTGGCAACTCCAAAGTTTAGAGGGAAATTTCGTGCCAGTCCACAGATGTGAGGTTTTTCATTTTGGACCAAATGACTAACTCACAGTTTCAAATCCACAACTGAACCTAAAAGAATCATCACAGTGGTTTTATTAAAAGCCACGACTTGTCTGAAGATTTCGTTTTTGGAAATGTCTACAGGGAGGACTGAAGGCTGATTCAGACTGTTATTTTGAAAACAAAGTAACCGTACGTCCCTTTAGGTTTAACATGCATGGCTAAAACTATTCCAACTATCTCAGTGGTGTCATACTTTTTTTTTAATAGTATTTTCTTTGGATTTTTCATCAAACAATATTAAAGTTACATTCATACACCACAAGACAGCATTCCCAACCCACAATGGTAGGATCAGAGACAACAGACAAAACACAAGAAACAAAACAAACACAGAAATAAGTGAACCGCATGAGTCACAGACAGACATATGTTGACCTCACACCTCCTAAGTCCCACAAGTGCATGTAGTTTATAAATGGTTCCATATCATATAAAACATCCTGCTCCTTTTTTTTCATCCAGTAGGTTATTTTCTTCACGCAACTGTTGATTTCTTCGACTGCATCACAGTTGGAAGGGGTCATACCCTGTTAATATGAAATAATGCAACCATTGGATATAGAGCTGACATCCCTGTTGTGAATTGTGAATAACAAAGCATAACTAGCGTCCCCTCCAGAAACTCTTGATGACAGCCATGATAGATGTTGATAGATGGATGTATCACAAGAAAAGGATAAAACTGACAAATTGTTCTCACTTCATGAACTGTGTCCTGGTCCTCTGGTTCATTTCCAACAAAACTGAAAACTGTAGGAATTAAACCACATGTCCATGCGAATGATTGACAGCAGCTCAGGTAATAAATCAACATGAAGTCATATCCTGTGACTGTTGTCCCTTAGTTTTAGTACCAGCGCATTATTCAATCAGTCTTGGACCTTTATTGTTTTGAGGGCCTGGTCACACAGAGACACACGCACACACACACAGATATTATAAAGTCACACTCGCTGTAAGGCAGGGGCGTCAAAGATGTGTCTGTCCTGGGGCCAAATGTGCCCTGCCAAAAGTTCTAATCCAACCCACGAGATGTATTGGTGAAATGTAAAAATTACACCTAAGATATTTGCAAAAATTGTAGTTCAGGTTCCACACACAGATGGGGAAAGATATTATCTTAATAGCCTATGAATACGACTTCAAAAATTTCTCTGTGTAAATGTAAATATTTTCATGTAATTTTGCTGTATTTACACTAAAACAAAGCACCATTTCACAAAAGACATAAATAACCGGAACAAATATAAACAACCTGTAATGTCTGATGATAAGTCAGTGTAATTTTACCAATATGTTACTAAACGTTTTGTGTATTTGTAGATCCACTGTGATCTGAAGTTGTAATGAAGATGTAATGTGTAAATTATAAACTGCGGTATAATATTGTTAAAATTATACTTAGTTTTCTAAAGAGGTTTGATGTTGCTAATGTTATTCACATTGCTTTAAAGGACAATTTGTAGACATGAATATTTTCATCATATAAGGACAGTTTGGAGTTGACGTTATTATATATTTATAATGTATATTGTATATTTATATAATTATACGTAATTCTGTTATTGTTTTACTAGCCCTGCCCACTTCCCACCAAATCTGTCTGAATTTGGCCTAAATTGACCTAAAATGAGCTTGTCAACCTGCTCTAAAACGTACAGAACAGTGCAGAGTTGACATTATTTACATATTATTATGTTAGTATGCTACTAGTTCGAGCCACTTCAGATCAAATTTATCTGAATGTGGCCCCTGGAGTGAAATGGGTTTGACACCCCCGCTGTAAGACATTGGAATGGGATTTATTTGCATCCTCACGAGTCAGCTTTGACTATAATGTATCATATGTGAGTCTCCATGTCTATAATGAAACCCTTCGTGTACGGCGTCTTTCCGGGCATGGTGAGTTGATGGTTATTAGCCACTGTAACTAACAGCTCAGCAGGATGGCCTGAGGAAACAGGTCAGCCCACAGCCTATTAATCATGGAAATGCTTCAAAATCCATGCCTTGAATAATCCTATTCATGTTTGCTAAGACCTCATCTGTAGTTTGGCTAATAGCTTGTCAAGAACTCAGTGAAACCGTTTCCGTGAAATCCTTCGGCTAAGTAATACAGGTGGGCGAGCCTGTCAGGGTGTGCACTGATCTGAGGCCATATTTGTCTGGATTGGAGGTCAGGATTAGTCTTTTTAATTAATAATTGAGATTCAAGATAAGGGCCTTGGGGGAATGTTATAATCAGAAGGCCTGCTGTACTTTGTCCTTTTATCGGCAGAAATTAATGTCCACATTATTTGAAAGCAGGGCCAGTGGATGGGTTGAGGTGTGATGTACTTGGTGAGACCAGCAGAGAGCACCACAGCACAAGACCATACCCTTCCTTTTTTTTTTTCTTCCAAAATTCCATAGTTTTTCCTGGCTTTAATGTTATTTCCTCTCTTTTTTAGACTCATTAAACACATTAAAATGGAATTAGGTTCATCGTTATTTTAAATATATGATTTTGATCTTGCTATTCCTTCCTTCCTAGTCACTGGGAATAAGACGATGAACTACAAAAATATTTAAATTCTCCTCAAAAGGAAATGCCCCAGTCGTCCAGCAGAGAGAGCCAGAGGATAAGAACAGTCCAGTCTGTACATGTCACAAGCAACTGTGTCATATTTATAGTGAATTCATGTATTGTTATCGATCTGAGCCCCTGTTTGACACAGTCTCTCTATGAAGAAACCCGGCGCAGAGAAGTGATGATGTGCGTTTGGAACTTCCTCGAGGTGATGCATTAAAAAAAAAAAACGTACCCTGGCTCTTTGTGTCTGCATCACCTGTGTGTGGATGATTCGTTTGATCTTTCATTAATCAGTACTGTAGGTCATGTTTCGGCCCTTATCAATGCACTCAAAGGAGAGTCGTGAGTACTCCCTTTGTCTGCCGTCTCAAGGGCTCTCCGATAGTATCTTACTCAGACGGCAGTGAATAAGCTCCTGTTCACAAATTGGAGATGGAGATGGAGAAGGATACTGTACTCCAGCAACAGCAGTGGTAGTAGTGGTGGTAGTAGTAGTAGTGGTAGTAGCAGTGGTGGTAGTAGTGATAGTATTGATGGTAGTAGCAGTGGTAGTGGTGGTAGTAGATTTAGTAGTGGTAGTGGTGGTGGTAGTAGAAGTGGTAGTGGTGATGGTAGTTGTGGTAGTAATGATGGTGCTGGTAATAGTGGTAGCAGTGATGGTGGTGGTAGTAGTGTTAGTAGCAGTGGTAGTGGTGGTAGTAGTGGTAGTAATGATGGTGGTGGCAGTGTCAGTAGCAGTACTAGTGGTAGTAGTGGTGGTAGTAGTGGTAGTAATGATAGTGGTGGTAGTAGTGGTGATAGTAAAGTTAGTAGTGGTAGTAGTAGTGGTGGTAATAGTGGTAGTAGTGATAGTGGTGGTAGTCCTGATGATGGTAGAGGTAGTAGTGGTAGTAGTGATGATGGTGGTAGTACTGGTAGTGGTGATAGTAGTGGTAGTAGTGATGATGGTAGAGGTAGTAGTGGTAGAAGTGATGGTGGTGGTAGTAGTAGTAGTAGTAATGATGGTGGTGGTAGTACTGGTAGTGGTAGTAGTGGTGATGGTAGATGTAGTAGTAGTAGTAGTGATGGTGGTGGTAGTACTGGTAGTGGTAGTAGTGGTGATGGTAGAGGTAGTAGTAGTAGTAGTAGTGATGGTGGTGGTAGTGGTAGTAATGATGGTGGTGGCAGTACTGGTAGTGCTAGTAGTGGTGATGGTAGAGGTAGTAGTAGTGATGGTGGTGGTAGTGGTAGTAATGATGGCGGTGGTAGTACTGGTAGTGGTGATAGTAGTGGTAGTAGTAGTGATGGTGGTGGTGGTAGTGGTAGTGGTAGTAATGATGGCGGTGGTAGTACTGGTAGTGGTGATAGTAGTGGTAGTAGTAGTGGTGGTGGTAGTGGTAGTAATGATGGCGGTGGTAGTACTGGTAGTGGTGATAGTAGTGGTAGTAGTAGTGATGGTAGTAGTGATGGTGGTGGTGGTAGTGGTGGACGTGGTAGTAGTTCTAGTAGTGCTGGTAATAGCGGTGGTAGTAGTAGTAGCGGTGATGATGGCGTTGGTGTGTGTGCAGATATACCCACGTGTACTGCGTTCGCTGCAGAGTCGTGACAAAGAGTGGAGATGGCTCTGAGATTCAGCACAGAGAAGAAAGGGGGGAAGTGTGTACGGAGATGCTCTGTGCTGTTGATGCTACACGTCTGAATGTGTGTTTTATGCGACTGCTGTTTGTGCGGTGAAAGAGCTGAGAGTTGGAAGTGAGTAGGCGATGTTCTGTGGACTGAGTGTGTGTGTGCAGAGAGCGAGGGAGCGTGGGTGTGGTAGGTGATGGGCTTTCATGTGTGACTAAAGACACACGAGGGGGAGGAGTTACACGTCTGCCTCTGTGGTTTCAGACAGCGTGTGTGTGTGTGTGTGTGTGTGTGTGTGTGTGTTGTATCTCTGTTAAGCATATGAGTATGTTTGTGTATTTACAGAGGGGTAGTTGTGTGCACATCCCATCCCACTGCTTAATGCAGCCAGGTGCAGAAGGAACAGCAGATAGTAGTCACACACACCGCATTATAGCTCTGAATGCTTCAAATGGAAAAGAGCCTCAGTTTTATCAGTTGAATAGCAGTTCTTGTTGTAAACCAGAAGAGCCGACCCTGAGGTGAAGAGGTCGAGCATAAAATTCAACATATTTGGTTCATGTTCAGCCTTGAAACCTTTATAGGATGTCATTCTACCTATCTATCCCATAATTCCCTGTTATCGCTCTTCTGGTGCTCCCTGATAAAGGCATGAAGTGCTTTTGCAAATATTTTATTTATGAAGCAAACACTATATACAGTATATTACAAATGCCGAATGCGGTATCTCCTGATGTGAAACCAGTGGACAACTGCTCCAGCACCACATCCTGTTGGAAACTGAAGTATTCTCACACGTTAAATTCATTCAATTAAAGTCACATTGAATTAATAGAACACTGATAAACATATTCAGTATCGGCAGCACTTGTTTTGGGATTTCAGTCAGTAGAGAGCCGACTGTCTACGTCCATATTAGTAGTGGTTTCTTGGAGTTAAAGTTGAAAATTAGCACCATTTATTTGACAAATATTTAGGATGTTTGCACTAACTGTGTGGCACGTGACTGAAAGCATGTACATGTTAAAAAAAAAAAAAAGAGCCCAACATACAGTAGCAACATTAGCCCAAGACGGATTTCCCTGTAGCCTTGTATCGTATTGTGGTGTATTCTATCATGTTAGGGGCGGCCATGGCTCGGGTGGTAGAGCAGGTTGTCTGGTAACTGAAGGGTTGGTTCGATTACCGCTCTCTCCTGATCATGTGCCGTTGTGTCCTTGGGCAAGACACTTGACCCACCTTTCCTGTGTTTGAATGTGTGTGTGACTGATGACCCTACAATGAACTGGCGTCCAGGGTCCCCCGCCCCTGCCTTCACCCTTGAGCAGCTGGGATAGGCTCCAGTGACCCCTGCATGCCTGCAAAGGATAAAGCGGGTTTGGAAGATGAATGAATGAATGTTATATACTTGGGTTACTAGTTTGATATTTAAATGCATGAAATAGCAGTGCAGCAGTAGTGCAGAGCCACTCCTCCTCCGGCCCCTGCGTTGTCCCGGGACCCTGCCGACCAGTGAAGCGCAGCCTCCAAGCAGGGGTTCTAGTGAGGAGTCACAGGAAGGGCAAGCTCATTAATTATCTCTCCCTCTCCTCCCCTCTCCATCCTCCCATCACACCCTCCCTTCATTACCAGCAAGGTTAATCCCCCCTTATCTCCCAGAGAGACTCATTTTTCACTGCTCCCTTTCTGTGTTGCCCCCACCCTCTTTTTTTTTTTCCTTCCTTGCCTTCTCCCACTTGTCACTTCCCCCAAGAGTTACTTCTTTTCACATCAGTGTGTACAAAGTTATTTTTAGTGCTTTTTAGTATATGCTTTCTATTTTTATGTTCTGCGCTCTTTTCCCATCTCCGTTTCCATTTTATTTCTGCCTCTCCTCTCTTCTCCCCTCCAACCTCCTCTCTTTCTCTCCTTTCCTCTCCTCTCTTTCTCTCCCCACCCATCCCCTCTCTACTCCACTCCCCCTCTCCTCTCCTTTCCTCCCCTCCTTTCCTCTCCTCACCTCCCCTCTCCTCCCTTCTCTTCCATTCATATCCTTCTTTCTCCTCTTTCTCTTCCCCTTCCTCTCCCTCTCTTCCTGTGCTTACCTTGAGCAGGCCATGGTGAGTGGAGGGAGTAGATCTATTACAGCTTATCACTAAAGGACAGGCCAACGCCGCACGCCAGTGAAATATGGCTGCTGTCACAGCCGCTGCCGAACACGACCCGTGCTCAGAGCTCACAGAGCCGTAAGGACGGGGGGAGTTGGGGGTAGGGGGAGAGAGGGGAGAAGAGGAGAGTCGAGGGTAGGTGGGTGGGGGTTCGGAAACCAATATCAGCCCGCTAATTCAAATTAATGGAAAGATTTTCAGGCTTGATGCCGACCACTTGACAGTGATTTGGCACACAATTAACCTTGTCTCTCTCCCCTCTTGCACTCTCGTCACCTCGCGGTTTCACTCGCCGCATTATTCTCTCCCACTTTCTCCTGTACCTCCTGTCACGCTCCTTGACACAGTCTTATTGATTACGTACCAAGTGGAGATGGCGATGTTTTATTAGTTAACTGACACTCACTATGTGTCGTGTGCCAATTGAATTAGCGCGAGAGTCCATGCAAGCGTAACGCCACGCGCCTCGCTTTTTTAGGGTCTCTCACACAAAGTGTGACATTAATTCTCACCACAATAATAGCATCTGTAAGTTATTTGCCGCGCTTTCATGTTAACCTAGCGTTTGGTATTTAAAAGACAATATGTGGTGAAAAGAAAAAAATAAATAAAAAATGCGATTTGTACGTGCAAGCCTGCGACATCTGTCTTCAAACATGATGTATTTCCAGTCAGTGGTTTGTTTAAAAGACCATCCGTCCTGCAGCCTCGGCCTCTCAGCTACTCTTTACTCACTGCTTTTATAGGCCGTCTCACCTTGGGTTCCAGTTCATGGCATCAAACAGCCAATAGCTCTCAAACAGAGGAGAGCAAGTGGAGTGTTAAAGAGGGAGAGGAAGGTGTGCAAAGTAAGGAAATAGAGAGGGGGAGATGATGTGTGAAGGAAGCGGTCGTAGTCATAAAGGAGGCCTGCACACACTCAACCGCTGTATTGTACTGATGCAGTTTCGGCTTATACCCTTTTGTAAGTAAAGATATCAGTGTAACAACAGAATTAAGACCTAATCCATGGGGTGTCAAACATGCAGCACCGGGGACCCAAAACCGGCCTGCCAAAGGTTCCAATACAAGATGAATTTGTGAAATGCAAAAATTACACCTGTAAGAAGTTAGGAAAAAAAAAAAATTCTGGTTCCACGTCCAGACTGGGACAAAGTATGATCATAATAACCTATAAATACTTGCAACTTCAAAGTTTTCTCTGTGGAAATGCAAATATTTTTGTGTAATTTTCCTTTATTTCCACTGAAACAAAATATTATTTCACAAAACCACATAAATAGCCCGAACAAATATAATCGACCTGAAATGTCTGAAGAGAAGTTAGTGTAATTTTAACAATATCCTACATGTTACTGAATGTTTTGTGTATTTGTAGATCCACTGTGATCTGTAAGTTGTAATGTACATGTATAAATTATAAACTGAGGTATAATATTGTGTAAATTATATTTAGATCATTTAACTTAATTATTTTTCTTAAAAGGTTTGGTGTCATTAATCTTATTCATTGTCTTAACGGACAGTTTGTAGACATAAACATTTTCATCATATGGAGGAAAGTTTGGAGTTGACATTACTGATATATAATTCTGTTATTTTTGTACTTTCCCCGCCCACTTCACACCAAATTTTACTGACTTTGGCCCCTGAACTAAAATGAGTTTGGCACCCCTGCTCTAATCAATTTAAATGGCACTTCTGAACCAATCAAGAGTTGGAAAGTGCATTTATATATGTGAATTCAGTGGCAGTCACACTGAGAGGAATGCATGTTGACAGTGGCAGTTTCCAGGTAGCTCAGCGAAGCCTGCAGATGCAACGGACTCCTGTGTCAGCACAACGTTGCACGTTGATGATTGAGTCGATGATTATCCCAGCTTTCCTACACGACTGGCTCAGCACATGTGACAAAACTACGACGACAGACAAGTCGTGACAGTAGTGTGACGGACAGCGTGGCGTCGGCGCTGTCAAAGTGCGCAGAGGAACATGCTGATTGTACATTATCAAGGTTGAGCAGGTGCTTCCAGAGGTGGAAATGAGTAATAGTAAACAGTGATGCAGCTGTGGCCTTTGCACACTCCTTTGGAAAAGTCAGGCAAACACCTCTAAAGTTTTAGTAGTGGGACGTTGACTGTAAAGAAATGTTTCCCTCTTTGATGTATCTTTGGGTTGGCGGCCAATGTGTGTTCTCCGTATCTAGAAAGGGCTGCCCCTGTGGGTAACAAGCGAAGGAGTTGGTTTCATTGACTCAAGCACTAATCTGCTCTGTGTTTTCCGCAGATATAACAAGCCCATTAATTCTGTGTTGATTTCTGCAGAATCCAAGTTTCATATTTTTCCTTTTTAGGGATTTTTTTTTTGCAGGCTTGTTTAAACTACACAACTTAGTCTTGACAGGTAGAAGTGCTACTTTCTTTTGGGGGGGGGGGTGGAGCTAAAAAATGAGTGGAATTATAAAATGAACCAAGTGCAAATTCTGTGCATGCGTGTAAAGTATGAAAGACATTTTCATGGAGCAGGCAGAGGGTATTAATCCAGTAAAGAAAGAGAAAGGGAGAAGGTAAAAAGCACATTTAATAGAGGATTTGATAAATGAGATTGCGTTAAATGCAGTTACTGATGAGATCTCTGTGTTTGTGTAATGGGAATTTAATACATATTTAAACTCAGTGGCACAGCTAGAACACCATTGTAACACAGCCAGACTTTTTTTTTTAAAGAAACACATCAGATCTGACAATTTTGATAGATAATCAAAGAAAATTAAGGCAGATTATGCAATATAAATAATCCACTTTCCATCCTCCTCCTAATGTGATTCCACTGCTTGTGATTTATTTATTTTTTTCCCTGTGGAGGTGGTGATCCCAACGGTCCACGGAACGAAAAACAATGTCAATGAACACACATGCATGCGTGCACACAGTGTAGTCGTACCAGAACCGCTTGTAGCACAATTTCCCTGTGACTCACGACACAGCCGTGTAAAGGGTTTAACACAAGGTAGGAGGGGATAAGCAGAACCCCTGATGTTTAAGCTGCCTTCACTTTGAAGCAGATGTGAGCCTCAGTGTTCGGGCTCTCTCTCCCGTCGCTCGCTGTTTGCTCGTGCGCTTCGTGAGCGCTAAATCCAACATCACGACTATTAATGTATCCTGATGAGCCCACTGAAAACGAAGCTAATCTGTTGCGAGAGAAATGGGACAGGAATTAGCTCCTTCAATCCACTGCTGGTTTCTTTTAGCATCTGAGGTATCCATTCGTCTCCATACATTTTTCTTCCCTGCATTCCGACCCATAGCTGCTGTAGTTGAGTAGTCTAATGCCTGCTTCTCCCATAGATGAAAATGCCAGCGTTCATTTATCACAAGTGATGATTAATTTCATACTTGTCGCAGAGTCCTGATATAAATGAATTGAAATTCCGAGAATTATTGACATGCGGTTGAAATTGATTGAAAGGGAATTTCAATTCATCTACTTCAGTTTTCAGTCAGAATGGCTGAACTGAAATTTGAATGTACCATAACCTAGAGTATCAGGGCTACATTCATAACTTTCCTCAGGGAGGGGCCTCTCTTGTATGTTAAGTGTAAATATGTCTGTTCCTTCCCTTAGACCATAGTGCGGGGGAACCGGCCTCCCAAAGATGCTTCCATCAACGGCCTATTGGAGGAGTTCGATAACATCTCAGTAACACGCTCCAACTCTCTGCGTAAAGAGAGTCCTCCGGGCCCCCACCAGGCAGGAACCAGCTCCAAACCGCCTGGCAGCAGCCTCCTCGGTGCTCCGGAGGAGAATGGCTTCAGCCACTATTACTCCCGCTACTCCTGTGACTTGGACACCTCCAGCAGGGATTTCTCTCTCGACCCCAGCAAACCAAGCTTCTCCATTGACGGAGAGTGGGCTGTGGGCAGGCACTACCGTTTCACAAAGCAGAACGGCCACTCACACCCCATCCGCAGCCCTTTTTATCCTGACGCCATGCCCCAAAAATCTGACTATGGCAAGCTGCCCCCGGACTATCACACCTACCTGGAGAGCAAAGGGCGCTCGGCGGATGAGGTGGCCTCCACAGTGGGGAGTGGGGTGGGCTCCAGTGGCTACTACCGGGCATCTGTGGGGGGTTCATCTAGCCAGGACTACCGGGACACTTCAGTAGGGACCCCATCCCGTGCGTCGCTACACAGCGAGCAGATCAACTACCCAGACAGCGAGTGGAGCTACGGCGGCCTGAGGGATGACTACGACAAGCGACCCAAGAGCTCCTACGTGACGCAGACCAGCCCCACGCCGGCGATAAGGCAGCGGTCCCGGTCGGGTTCTGGGCTGCAAGAGCCAAACGTCCCCTATGCAGCCAGTGGGACGTTCAAGAATCCGCCTCAGGCCCACCCGTACAGCTCCTACACCTACCCTCGACTCTCGGAGAGTCTCACCAACTCACAGACCTTATCCAAGGTAACTACACGTTCAAATGACACAAAAGCAGCTCCAACAGATCATCAGATCAGTATTGATGTAGTTGACATTGACGTCTGAACATCTGAATCTGCCAATAATACCAGTACTGAGTTCAACAGTAGAGCTCACACTTTTAGTTCTCCATAAATCTATTTAATTAGCAAATTATTCATATATGCTATATCCATATTGATTGTGCACTTGATTTTGTATTATTTAAATTTTTAATAGCATTTAAGTAATGAATCGGTGCATGAATGGGTCACTACTGTCTGATGTGTTCATTAAATCAGTACTGGACTGGATTGTACTATTTGATGTACAGGTACATGAAACTACTCTATATTTGCCCATTTATTAGTGATTAGATTTGCTTTAAAGTGAAGAATGTAAACTTGAATGTGCTGAATGTCAAGTAAATGTGTTTTAACAGACGATTACACACACACACACACACACACACACACACACACACACACTCCTGATGGCCGTGGAAGGATGTACACTATCTCCCCCTCCCATCCACCTGCAGACTCTTTCACCTTTTTAGACCCTTTTCTCTTCCTCTACTCTCAGCCTACACATCTCTCTCTGTCTCTCATTATCTTCCTGTGCATTTTTCTCTTGCTTTCTTGCCAGAGTGATGCTGCCAGTTGTTAATCTACTCCTCCCAGAGCAGACCCTGCCACAGACAGAATTACTCCTCCTCAGTAGCCGGAGTCTCTGCACACAAATCAATTAACGCTCATTCTGACCATCGACCACAAACTCAAGTACAGACAGAGTTACAGAGACGAAACAAAGGCAGGCACAAAGGAATGTAGAGAGAGGAAAAGGAAGCGACTGACACCGCAATTCAGATTTTTTTTTTAATGAAATAAATTCCTCTTAAGCATTTTTAAAGTTTATGTTGTATATTGAAAATGCAACTAGAAAGAGAACATGGTAGAACGCAAATGGATTTCAATTTCAGTCCTGTTTTAAAAATAATAAATACTTATTTTTCCTGAATTAAATGGTTAAGAAAAAGTCAGTCAGATGATGTTCGATTATTGTATCTCTACTAATAAGCTGATATTAATGTAAATACTCTGCAAACTCTCCGCAGGGGGACTCATCAAACAAATGATAAACAACAAGTCTATGCATGCTGTAGATTATGGTAATTTGGTGTGTGATTCCAAATAGACAGGAGGAGAGAATGAAAATGATTAGCTACAAATATATGACCTTGACAAATATTGCTAAACGTGAGACCCATTAAACTGCAAAAGTGTGAATCGTGTATAATGTTACTTTCAGTAAAAATGATGATGTAGCCTTTCTCCGCCCTCAGCGTTCTCTCCCTTTGCGTGTACAAGCGCACTGTAAGTACGCTGGGAGTGCGATATGGCGTCGTGCTCTAGTGGAGCGGGCAGTGAGATCAGGACACCCAGGAGATGCCTCCACATGGACAAGAGCAAATGAACCTTGCATTAGATGCCCGTGTGATGTAACATATGATCCCAAGGAAAAGTCACTCGCCGCTTCCCTTTTTATGACAATAATAATGTAACAACTGAACAGCTTTTTGCTATGAGAGGGGTTAAAAGAAAAGGTTAGGCAGTGCCGAGGAGAGAGAAAGTGGGGGGGGTGTCAAGAAAGAGATGCTGCCAGTCAAGAGGTAAATCACAAAAAAAAAAAAAGCACAAGTTTTCGTTATTTCTCTTTTCTTTATATAGGTTTCAGCGGCCCATTAGACCCATTACACAGCGGAGTGGAGCGCTCTGAGTCGTCCACCATCCCTCCTTCACACACGGGGAGTCTGGTCGCTGTGAGGAAAACTAGGTTTGCTGATGTAGATCCCAGGGTGCCTTGATGAAAAACCATTTAACCCACACGCTTCAGTAAATAGCCACTCGTACAAAAAAAAGAAAGCTCCCCAAAAAAAAAAAAACATGCACACACACACACAAAAGAATGAGTAGAGAATGCAAGAGTAGCATGACTGGAAGAGATGCAGGGGAAGGTCGTTTTTCTTAGGTTTTATTTATTATTATTATCAGTCACTGAGCTGCTGTGCTTGAGGAGGCACATTTTCTTTCTAGAAAATGTACAATATGTGCAGCGAATGTAAAAAAAACAAACAAACAACTAAATGCAGTCTCATTCACAGCGTGTGTTGCGGTTGAACAACATTGAGCAGGCGCTGTTCCTTCAAAGGTACAAACTCCACCACGGTGAAGGTGCTGGTTGAAGGAATGGATGAGTTCTAATGTGCTCTGTGATGTTTTAGGGACATTTTGCAGAGCTGGTAAAAAAAAAAGAAGAAAAAAAAAAAAGAAGAAACAAGGAGTAATGTGGCAGTTTAACAATCACTATTCTTCTGGCTCACAGCCCATGTAACAAACCCAGCGCTCTCTTTCTCTCTCTCTCTCTCCCATTCTATTGCCTTTATTCTCTTTCCCTCATTCAGCCCACTCACACCCATGAAGTAAATCCTGGCTGTTGTTAGGAGCCAGTGGGGATGTAACAGTAGACAGCACACACACACACACACACACACACACACACACACACACACACACACACACACACACACACACACACACACAC
>JAPTHA010000017.1:6311921-6324730 GCA_029814585.1 Gymnapogon annona | reverse complement strand
TGTATGTATATATATATATGTGTATGTATATATATATGTATATGTATTTATATATATATGTATGTATATATATATATATATATATATGTATATGTATGTATGTATATATATATGTATATGTATATGTATGTATGTATATATATATATATATATGTATGTATATATATGTATATGTATATATTGACACCAGCTACGTTGCACTTACATTAAACTCTAAGTAAAATATTGGACCGAACATGATTTAATCAACATCCACCAATTCGGGCTAAAAGACAAAACCTGTCCAATGACAATAATTACCTTTGTATCCGGTTCCGACTAGAATCAGGGCTGCAGTGATTTCACACCAGTCTATTTCCTGAGGACTTGACCATTGGTCTCATTGGTTTCCTCTGGCGTGTGATTGGACGTTGATCTGAGCCGTTCAGACGGCGATGCTGCGTCGTCAAACTCACGGCGTGATGACGGGAAGGCCACGCCCCCTCACAGCGCCGACTGCGACATCCCCTGGAAACGCCGGATTCGGAAGGGTGAAAGGTCATGGGAGGGCACCTCCCCCAGGCTGAGCTCACACAGCAGCTTCCCCACCACCGGACCGAACTTGAACCCATGACCTGGAGCACACACACACACACACACACACACACACCGGCAGGGGTCAGACAGGTGCACACACTCACCACAGTGAGAGTCCTATGGGTGGGTGAATGGGTGTGTGTGAATATGTGAATGTGTGTTTGTGAATAGGTGAATGTCTGTGTGAACGTGTGCGTGAATGGGTGAATGTGTGTGAATGTGCGTGAATGGGTGAATGTGTGCGTGAGAGGGTGAATGTGTGTGAGAATGGGCGAATGTGGGTGTGCATGTGTGTGAATGGGTGAACGTGTGTGTGAATGGGTGAATGTGGGTGTGAATGGGTGAATGTGGGGGTGAATGTGTGTGTGAATGGGTGTGTGAAAGGGTGAATGGGTCATTGTGGGTTTGAATGTGTGTGTGAATGGGTGAATGTGTGTGAATGGGTGAAGGTGTGTGTGAATGGATGAACGTGTGAATGTGTGTGTGAATCAGTGAATGGGTGTGTGAAAGGGTGGATGTGTGTGTGAATGGGTCATTGTGGGTGTGAGTGTGTGTGTGTGAGAATGTGTGTGTGAATCAGTGAATGTGTGTGTGAATGGGTGTGAATGGGTGAATGTGTGTGAATGGGTGAATGTGTGTGTGCAGAACAGTGCCTTCAGCCCTCCCCACAGCCGTGTCCAGACCTGTGTGTGTGTGTCTCTACATGGGACTCAACGGAGACCGTGTTCGTGGTCGCGGTGCATAATGGCGGTGACGTGACGGAGCATCGCCGTCCAAGCACCGGTTGCTCTTGTTGCTGAGGTCTGGCGTGTGAATGTCAGCGGCGCTGGAGGAAAACAGCAGCCGCCATCTGACAAAGGTCTCCGCGCTGCCGCCGCTCCGTCCCGCCTTTGAAGTCCTAACGGGCCGCGTGTTTTCATCTCGCTGGAGAAACCCAACGCAACACCTCCATAGAAGCCCAGCCCGCGGGGTGACTCCGTAACCATGGCAACCCCTCGCTACCCACTTTAAAGCACTCGTGTCGAGCTTTGATGACAAATTCACATAGCGAGTGTGTGTGTGTGTGTGTGTGTGTGTGTGTGTGTGTGTTGCTGCTGTTCTTACGTTCACTGAACATGAAGTCAGAGGAAATGTCGAAGGGTTGGATCTGAATGTCATACATGGAGACAGTGATGCCCTTCTGGTGGTCACTGGAGATAAGGGTGAGAGTCTGTTGTGCCGTGCACACAAAAGAGCGCCCGGCAGGGGTCACCAGGGCTGACAGGCGGTGGGTGCTGGCCGTGTGCTTTCCAGCTGGAGAAATAAAATGAGCGAGTAAGGCATGAATGAAGTGAAAGGAGAGAGAGGGGAAATGTACTATATTCTCCTGACTTTTTTTTTTTTTACATTAAATGATTACTTTGAAGGGAAGCATCATAATCTAAGTATATGTTCAAACAAATGTTTTTTCTTTTAGTAATGGAATGTGTTTTGCAGTGGGCAGTATTTTTAAGGACAATAGAGGACAGAAAAATGCATTGCTGGGTCTCAGGAGGATATGAGAGAACAAGAAAGAAAATTATCTGCTTCATCACAAATTACATTAGTGTAAAATCTGACAAATTCATAGCACACAGAAACAATTCCAAATAATAATCTGAAATAGAAGTAAAAACATTATATGTGTTTAAATGAACAAATGACAATCAAGAAATGAAAAAGTTCTCGGTTTTTTAAATACTACTGCTATTAGTGATTAAATATTTATAAAAGAACAATTTGTTGCACACCCTTTCCCCTGTAAATCTCATAAATCCACTTGACGCGGTGTCATGTCGAGAAGATCCTGTACGTTTTGTGTGTGTCGCCGCTAATCCGACTGGAGTGTGAGGTGAATGAGATCAGGACCGGGCGTCTGTACCGGCTCCGGTACTCGGATACTCACGGTTGTACGCGTTGATGAAGTGCGATGTTTCCGAGGTGTCGTAGACGAACTGGACCTTGCTGATCTTCCACACATCAGTGCCCTTGTCGCGGAACTCCTGCACCATGCGGAGACAAAACGCATCAAACGGTCAGCTGAGAGGCCCCTCGTTCCTCTCGTGCCATTATGATTACGCGCTTTTGTTTTCAATCAATCAGTCAATAAATAACTTTATTGATTTTAACTTTAGTACTAGTTTAAAACGGTTTAAGTTGAAATACGCTGCGTTCCAGTTGAACCGGCGACTCTCCTTTTGTGCGTCTGCACCCCATGATATTCACTGGGTCGTTTATGTGATTGCGGAAACCCGATGAGTTGAGTTTGCCTTTTGCCTGGATCGTCGCTCACCTTGGAGAAGTAGATGCGGAGTGTGTAAGCCTTGTTCTTCCAGGTGATGTGGATCTCTGACTCTGCGCTCCCGCATTTCCCCTCGATTTCTGCGCCACGGGGCAACGTGAACGACGCCTGTTCCGTGATCAACTGCAACGACACACAACGAGCACGAATTTGTGTGGCGAGAAAACCAACTTCACCCTACAAGTTTTTTTACGCGTGCTTTTAAAAGTCACCGCATGTCAAAAAAGCTGAGTTTTTACGCACAAGCACTGACGGCGGTGTGTTTAAATAGATCACAGTGTCTTTATTAGGAATAGCCGACGTCGGGATTTTACGCACAGGATTTTACCCTGGCCCCGATCATTCCGTGTCATCTAGAAATTTACTTCAAATACATGCCCTGTATTGGCGAAAAATAACTTTAAATATTTAGCAAAATGTGCACATAAAAGTGTTCCCGTGCTTCTTCACTTTTACGCACCAGCGGTTAGAATCCAAGTCTTCCAAGTACAGAGCGCTCCATTGCAACCCGCCAGTGCCGTTAAGGATAAAACCCGTTAACACCTATTGATGGACATTACAAATCACGGAATGATCCCTTACATCTATGCCATTGAGCGCGAGCACGTCATATGGCACGAGGAACTTAACGGCGAACTCCACCATCAGGCATGTTGTGCCGTTCTCCCGGACGGCAAAGATGGCTTTGTCTGGGTTGTTGGAGAGTCCGGACAGGTTCTCTCCCTCCTGCTCCGCCAGCACCACGGACAGCGCCAGCACACCTGACCACACGCACGCGCACACACACACGCACAGGACAGAGTTGGTGTCCGCAGCAAACGGAGGTTAGAAAGTTGGAGGTGGTGGTGTGTGTGTGTGTGTGTGGGGGGGGGGGTATGTCAACAGGGTAAAGCAGATGGGGTACACACGCAAATCCCACCCCACTTCCCTCTTTCCCACCTCCACCCGCATAAAAAGATGCATAATCAGCAAAAAAAAACAAAACAAGAGGTCAGTGTCAGGTGTGTGTAGGTGTGTGAGACCCTCAGGTGAGTATTACTGGTGAAGACACTGAGATCTGCAGTATCAGGGGAGCAAGACCACGACTCCGCCGCGACTGCAGTCTGAACACGGACTCAAGTATCGAACTTCAACTCTGATGGTGTTTGATTAGAGTTCGTGGTGTGTTGTGTGAGCGCAAGAAGAAGCACAACTGTGGGAAATGACAACACACACACACTGTCACGTAAAACAATTACACGTACTGTAGTGGACGGGCATGCACGAGGGCGCGCGTGCTCACTCACTCACTCTCTCTCTCTCACACACACACACACACTGCAGTGAGGAGTCACGACAACTGCGCACACGCGGCTCTCTTACCGAACACACTCAGTAGCAGAAGTCGTGCGCTCTCCGTGGTGCTGAAACCGAGTCGTCCCATTTCTATATCCGCTTCCCCGGCGCTGGAAAACAGGGGCTTTAGTGACAGGGCAGCTGAAGCCACGGAGAGAAAAGAGAGAGAGAGAGAGGAGGAAAGAGAGAGAGAGGGGTGTGGGGTGGGGGTGAGAGGATGGGAGAAAAAAAAAGGAGAGCGAGAGGAGGGATGCCTCTACTCAGCGACTCAACAGAAGTCACGCTCAGATCATCGTGAATGCAGCAAAAAGATTCTCCAGCTCGGACGTGAGATCTGGTTTCCACCGCTTAAGCCCCCCCCTCCCCCTCTCCCCCGGCTCCAAAGACTTCTAACAACCCGAAACCCACCACGTCCCCTCCGCAAGGTTGACACGTCTGAAATCAATGACGGCCCGCCGAGACACCGAACTCACACCTCCGAAACACAAGGCTCGAAAAGGAAGGAGAAAGAAAAAAAAGGATGTGCCATTAGTTGAGCGCGTGCCCTGTGCGCGCGGTGTGATTCCCGCAGTGCCGTATCTCCATCTCTGTAGGAGCAGCTGTAGGGTGGGCTCCAATGGTGTATGTCTGGAGGGAAAAGCCGAAAACACCCCCCCCCCCTTCCCGGGTGGCATTCCGTTTCTGCCAGGTTGCAGCTGAAACGTGTGAGGGAAATTTTGAGCCGCCGAAAACAGGACGCAAAGACAAAAAACAAGAGAGGGAGATAATTTTTTATAAACCGAGGTTAATTTGGTTGCTGTTGGTCCAGTGCGCGTGAGGACAGAGTGAAAAGTGAACACCACCGGTTCCGCTGTGTAGAGATATGGATGCCGGTTCCAGAAGTTATTAGGCTGCACACGTCCTCCCGCTACTAGAACCCCCGAGGCAATATTTGTTCCTTGTTTGTAATTTTACCACTAATTACAGACACATTGTGATTCATTAGATTTTGTGTTATTTTTGCAGCGCCGGGAGAACTCATACTGCGAGTGTTTCTTTAAAAAATGCGGGTGTATATCTAAACATAATATGAGGACAAAGAGCTCTGTCGTTGAGTATACGTACACACTGAAATACTCCAACTACTGAATATCTCAGCTTTTTTTCCCTGTCGTTTGAATAAAATCTGAAGTCGTTGTCTCGCGCACACAGCATATGGGCAGCCACTGGATACAGAGACTTTATTCGTATTGAAAACCCAACATCAGAAACAAACACAAAAGTACAATGCAAAAAAAAGTAATGTGTGGAATCCCCCCCCCAACCCCCAGTCCAAAAGGAGGGGCAAACACCGACCCACCACTGTAAATAGTCCAACACTGAAAACCCAGGACGCATTAAAGGCGCCCGGTTCACAGAGTACTTAGCGGCGGGTGTATCCGTTAAATCCAAGTTCAAATCAGTGCATTTATGTACCGGTGTGTATTTGTGGAATGAACAAAAAAAAAAGTTTTAGAGCGGAAGTATGATTACGTGATGGCAGAAAGTCCGAATGGATCACTTCAAAAACATTTTGGGAAAGTGAAACTTCACATCCGTGAGTTCTGGATCCGCCCGGTGCCACACTAACGGACGCGCGTTTTACGCGCGGCACTTTTTTTATTTATTTACTTTTTTAAGAGTTGGGGATTTTGCAGTGGAAGTCGAACTCGCATTTAACGGAGCTGATGCTGTCGATGCTGGGTTTACTGTCGACCAGGGGATGCTGAATGTCACAGGGAAACGTTTCCGATCGCGGAATCCGCACTGAAGTAAACTCTGGATCGCGCTCCAACTCTTTCGCGTCCTTTTTAAACTCCGGGGATGTAAATCGGCGCAGGAGTTTGTTGCTCAGCACAGAGAAACTTGGATTTGAGGCGGCAGCGGTCGGATTGGTGAACTGGAGAAGTTCTGCCACGGACGGAGACGCCGTGCGCCTCCTCACTCCTCTGGGTTTACGCACCGGCACCAGAGCGCGTTCCGGAGGCGCGGGGCTGAGAATGGCAGTTGGCAAACTAAACCTTTTGGGATAGTTGTCGTGAAATCTGCGCGTGCTGACGTCTACGGTCTTTAGTTTGCCCGTTCGCAGCTCGTTGTCACTTTTATTGGCCGCGATGGGAGTCAGTAAAACGTCCAGAGCAGAGGACGCGCGGTGTCTGTCCGGTCGGGCTGAGAAGAACTGACTGTTGTTGGACTCACTGTACGAGATAAGACGAGGGAGGTGGTCATCGGCAACAACTCTGTCTCCTGATTTGATTTTAGAGGAGAGGAGCTGGTCAGAGGTCCGCCGGGGGGGTCTGGGGGTGAGGGAGACCAGGTGGTGCTGAGGCGCTTCGTTCCCTCTGTCCAACTCTTCTCTGGAGAAGATAGGTGGCGGCTGACTCTGCTTAGTCCCGTTCCCCGACTGATGGCTACACCTTTGGACACTGATTTTATCACTAGTCTGGAGAGCTTCGAGTTTATCCACTAAATGTACAACTTTCTTCTGAAACCTGTCCCATCCCTCCGCCCCGTGGCCCTTCCTGCTGGTGAGCGCAGAGAAGCAGTGCGCGTGGCCGAGAAACTTTGCCACGTGAACAGCAGAGTTGCCAACTTTGTTCTGTCTGTCTATCTGAAGACCCAGCCTCTTGAAAGCTCTAACCAAAAACTCCACAATGTGGGCGTGGCCTCCGACTGCGGCATACATCAGTGCACTGTTCCCCCACACATCCACCACCTCCGGGTCTGCACTGTTCCGGACTAGGATCTTGACTGCGTCCAGGTGGCCTTTCTCGCAGGCGTGGCTGAGCGCTGTGCGTCCGTTGGCGTCCTGATGGTTGACCCTGGCCCCTTTCTGCAGAAGCAGCTCCACAAACTTACAGCCAACTTGTACGTCAGGCAGGAATATGGATGAGATGAGAGGGGTCTGTGCGCACTCTGTTTCAGAATCCACAATCCCTCCATCAAGTGCGTCCAGAACAAACCGGGCCAGGTGGACCTTGTCCTGGGACATGGCCTCCAGGAGGATCTTGGTCCCAGATCGGCCCTCTGCCTTCAGCATGATTCCAGTTTATGGATGGAAGTGAACGGAGGTCGTCCCTCAGTAGAGGCCAGCAGGTTTAGTGACCTCTCCCTCAGACCAGCAGTGACCAGCTGATGCAGACTCTTCAGGCTTATGTAGTGAGGAGAAGCGGAGGTGTTGCTGGGCAACACAAACGCCATCCCCAGGCTTTGTTCTTCTTTCTGATGTTAATGATGCACTGTACAAGACAACAAAGAGCCTCCGCTGATGTAGAGGACCTGGAGTCTCAATGCTCTTGTTGTTTGTGATTAAACACAGCTCACTATCTGGGGAATAGGAGTGTGTGTAGGTGCAGCTTGTTGTTGACCTTTGACCTTTACCAACTGAGCCTACACAAAATCACGACAACGCACACAGCAGACACATGGCTGTGGATGAAATACTTGATGGCAAACATCAAAACTATTGCACCTTATGTTTTATTTAATGAAAAAGGATCGATGATTATTAAGGTAAATAATTTAGTTCTGTCAACACAACCCTGTGTCACAAACCACAAACGAGCCACACGGTTTTGTCCCATTTTACACCTGGATTTATTGGTACACATACTATAAAACAGTATTAAAGGAGCCAGATAACAACAATATTTTCATTGCTATAAGTTCAACAATACAATATAAATACAAAAACACGCACAGGATGTTTTGTTGACAAGCTACAATTAAAATATAAAACAAAGAAGATACAGTAGAAACGGAAGAAATCAAATCGGTGACATTGCTCTGCAAAAATATTCTGCTTTTTTTTTTTTGACAAACTAGAGCCAAAGGTTACATAGAATCACACAACAGAAACATTTGACTAGTGCAAAAAGCCTCTAACAAACAATAATTTGAAACTACACATTATATCTAATATATATAATATATATTTATTTATATATCTTCATATAAATAACCCCTTAATTTGGCATTTTATTCATTCATAAAATAATTTAAACGTCCTAACAGACACTGAGTGGCACATCTGAAAGCGATGGAATAAAATTTAAAAGCACTTTTACTCTATCTCTGCACTAGATATGTGGTGAGAGCTTTATACTGTGTTGTGTTGTGTGGTGCAGTAAGGGCAGACTGGAACAAAAAAAACAAAACAAAAATAGGAACGAAAAAAGAAAAGCCAGTGGTTGATAAATGTCTTCCCCCACAGTCCATTAGACCCAGTCTCTCCGCAAGCCCTTGTATGACAGAATCATTCAGCACAGATAAGTCCAAAGGAAAATGAAACAACATACATTCCAGTATATACAGAAATATTCCATCTACCCTTAATGTGTGTTACAGCAGAAGAAAACAAAGAGTACATCTTTAAAAAGGCCAAAATACTGGACCTGGAGGTGCTTTTATCACATTTTTCCATTATAGTAGCATCAGGAGTTTTACCATTGGCCAATTTTCACACGTGATGCCATGCAGTGCAAAGGTCTGGCATGATTCATATGTGCACATATACTACAATACCCACAGGAATACCCCATAAATACTACTTTCACATTGCATTCATCTGTGTGCATTGGCGTTGGGACTCAGCAGTAGTGACACGGCTGCGTGTTCTCCATCCTTTTGTCATCCTATCAACACTAGAGGAGCTTTAGCTTGATTACATGTGGGGGAGCACAAGGATACAGTCTTTTTGGTGAAATTCCTTAAGTGAACAGTGTGCGACGGCAATGCAAAGGCATCGTAGATCTGTTGGAATTGTGTTGTGTGATCTCCTGTGACCTGAGCCGAGCAGGGGAACGCTGAGGCTAGGTTGACGTAGTATTAAGGGAGCGCTTCACTTTTATGACATCAGATTGACAAAAATGACAAGGCAGGATGGTGAACTCCATCTGTTCTTGTGTGACGAGAAAAGGAAATTCCACATGGCCAAAATTCCTTAATGCAACTTTCATTTTACTAATGGATAGACCAATTATAGACCAACATCCCGGGTAGAATTATGACACCATTTTCACCTGTTTCTTTGGGTTTACTTTTTGTTCCAGTGAACACGCTCCACATTGAGTTTCTGTCTTTATTTTGTAAACCTCACAAATGGGCTCCACACCAAAGTAGTAATCGTACAACACTATGACATTGGAGTATTTTTTGCATAGAGTGTGTTTGAGCAGAAGGTAGGGCTATATAAAACACAGCATTAAAAAGTTTCACTGTCATAATATCTAAAGACTGAGCAAAGCATGTCTTAAAAGAAAAACAACATCTCTATATGAATATCCCAGATTAATTTAAATAAAGTGAGTGAAGCAGAACGATGACACTGTCGACCAGGAATTTCACCTGTAATGACAACTCAACCTGACTGAGGAATAAAAGTGAACGTCCCTTGTGATCCCTTTAGTTTGGACTCAATAAGCCTCTTTAAAGAAGGCTGTAACTTTGCTGAACAACAACAAAAAAGTACATAAACCATCGTTCTGAGGTTAAACAGCTCCGTGGGACTGTAGTAGCTGATACTGGGGTTTGTCACTCTCATACAGTGGGTTTTTTTGTGTGTGTGTATGTGTGTGTTTATTCTCTTTTTTGGCATACATTCTTACTGAGATACAGAAAACCTACAGTAGTGCACTTGCTACATTTTCCACATTGTTATGATGGCCTATCACATACAAGGTGCTCAGGACAGGACTGGTGTGTAGCATACAGTGTATTTCAAAGTTTACTCATTTGTGCTGAAGTAACAATATCTAATACATATTTTTCTACCCTCCTCCGCCATACCGTTACTGGGACTGTTACCGTTTATTTGTACCAATTAGGAGGATTTAAAAAAAAAACAAAAAAAAACCTTAAAGGGTAGGGATAGGTGGTTCTTGGGTCCCATGAGTGAACGTGCATGTCGGATGCGTCTGTGTGAACCAATAGCTGCAGCTTGTGTTGCCCAGTAGATGCAGAGAACAGTGAAGGTGATGGAATGGCTAGACTTGTACAGGTGGAGGGGGCGATGCATCTTGACACCGTGTTGCTCTGTCTTGGTGGTAGGCGTCCGTCTTTTCATAAGTGGTCAAAACCGTGATAAGCACCAGTGGTATAAATTTAGCGGACGGGGGAAGGATAAGAAGATGGGAAGCTCAGGTGAATGGACAGGAACTAAGTGTGAGTGTGTGTTGACATAGTGAGTGCTGGCCAACATGGTACAAAAGAAAGACGTGACCCGGGCAGGTTGTACATCTCGACTGCAGAGGTGCTGTCCAGGGTGGTGTGTGTTTTTCTGCACCTGCATGTCTGTGTGCGACTGCGTGAGTGTGTTTGTGTCTTTGTCTCAGTCGCTCACACCACCGTGGCAGGTCTGCGGTCCATCTCCTCCTCCAGCTTCACCATCTGCTGCATGTCCTTGGCCTGTGAGGACACACACACCCGTCTCACACAAACAATCACAGAAACTAAACCTGCCACTGAATGCAGCAGGTATAGACTGAGGACATGATATTTACTACAGACAGATGAGATCTAGTATCCACTGATTAAACAAAAGAGAGACAGTCTCCTCTACAGCCAGAGTATAATTATACAAACAATGTCTAACGATGGTGATGAACTAAAAATATATTGACACGACTCAGAATGACACGAAAGATGCCAAACATTGAACCTTTTTACCTGACCATAAAAATATAATGACAGTGAGTATTCAGATAATTGTAATAATCAGATCTTGCGTGGTTATGTGTACTT
Organism: Gymnapogon annona; assembly: GCA_029814585.1. Classification (NCBI taxonomy): domain Eukaryota; kingdom Metazoa; phylum Chordata; class Actinopteri; order Kurtiformes; family Apogonidae; genus Gymnapogon; species Gymnapogon annona. Next base: position 6,313,740 of record JAPTHA010000017.1, on the reverse strand, counting down.
CAGTAATGTGCTAATCAGAAAACCCTGTTAGACATTATCATCCAATATCGGATTTCATCCTGAGTGCGCATGTACATAGTGTGTCACTTCCCTTTTCTATGATTTGCTTTTACATATAACGTAAAAGAACCAAATCAATAGTTATACATGCGCAGAGACGCTAATCCAGGTGTGTTAATCTGATTTCTCATAATCAGATAACTGCCACCGAGTCTGTTGACACGACCATAAGAGTCTCATCACTGGAAGTAAGTTGATAAACGTAATAATCAGATCCAGTGCATTTACATGCTCTTGAGAAATGCTCCAATCAAAAGCCCTGGTTTTGACGCTCCAATATTACATTTCTTTGGTAATTTATACATTTGTAGTAATGGTAGACTTACATTTTCTGTTATTGTCTTCTGCTAATGTTTGACTGCGTAATTTCTGCTCTCTGATATTAACTTTACACATGCACAGATGTAAAAGACTCGTACATTTTTTAAATACATTAAAAATTCGGAAATTTCCCAGAGTGGGACGAATAAAGGAATATCTAATCTAATTTTTATGTGAATTAACCACTTATAGTGCTGACAGAAATACAATTGTATGCAGAGATATGGCTTGTAAAATAAAACAAAATAATTTAAACTAATATTTTTTTTCTTTATCAGATTTGTAAAGAAACTGTATCAAAACCAAGAGCTGTAAATGCATGAGAAATCCCATTTCTTAAGATAAGATAGAACTTTATTGATCTATTGATTGAACTTTATTTCTGCTGTCAAAGTAGTTCACTTAAGTGATAATATTCTTATAAGAAGGTACTTTTTTTCTTTGTGTAAATTACCAACAGAAAGATTAACAGAAGTGAAATGTAATGATTTCCACAAAACGTGTGTTCTGTGGGATGTTGTCAGGTAAAGATAATGAGCTCCAGTGAAGGAACACTGGGGCAGGTTGGAGCTGTACTGTTTTTGCTTAGTAATAGCTATGAGTCATTGTGATAAATGACTCAAGCTGGTAGTTGGCGCCGCTGACACCCTGAGAGCTGCACACTCCATGCACAGGAGTTGGATTTTTCAACACAAAGAAAATGAATCACTTTCATTTTTTGTCAAATCTTGCCATCTGTTGACAGACGGGCTGTTGTGTACTACAGTATATCCCTGTTTTACGCTGCTGAGTCACTCCAGTGCTCATTATAGTTGTCATTTAAATGGCAGGAAAATACCCATTTTCACAGGTTCAGCAGGAAGGATGAAGAAAAACATGCCAGACAGAGACAGGAAAGGAATGAAGGAAATCTGACCACTACAGTAAATGATGGTGCTGACACTGAGGTGTACGGACAGATGAGTGAGATGGAGACGCTCACCTTGAACCTGTTTGTTTGCATGATGTGATTTCAAAAGCTGTGGTGGAAGAAGCAAATCAAATTAAAAACAAATGAATATGTGCACACATATAAGACACAAACAGATGTGACAGATGGTAAAACGAAAGTCACGATGGAAATATGGAACCTTCACATAGAAAATGAGCTGAACTTACACTTGGGCATATGCACTTTGGAAGTAAACTAAGTTTCAATTCAAGTATGTGAAGCGACACTCCGAGTAGAAGTCAGTTTATTTAAGCACCGTTGTTAGTATTTGGCAGGACTTTCACCAAACAGACCAAGAATTTATAAACCAACTACCTCCAAGTGATATAATCTTTATTGATTGTCTAAGACACATAGTGCACAGCTCCCTACACTTCTTCTTTGGGCTTTTCTCTTCAGGGGTCTCCTCAGCGAATCACTGTCCTCCATCTAACCCTGTCTTCTGAA
>JAPTHA010000017.1:6292127-6311821 GCA_029814585.1 Gymnapogon annona | reverse complement strand
AGCTCTGCCTCCTGTCTTTTCCTCACTGTCTCTAGTCCATACAACATGGCTGCTCTCACCACAGTTTTATACACCTTACCTTTCATTTTAGCTGAAACTCTTCTATCACACATCAAACCTGACACTTTTCTCCACCCGGCCTGCACACACTTCTTCACCTATTTTCCACACCCTCCATTGCTCTGGGCCATTGACCCTATGTACTTAAATCCTCCACCCTCTTTATCTCTTCTCCCTGTAACTTCACACTTCCACTTGGGCCCCTCTCCTTCACACACATGTACTCTGTCTTGCTACAGCTAACCTTCATTACCCTCCTTTTCAGGGCAAACCTCCACCTCTCCAGTTTCTCTTCTACCTGTTCCCTGCTCTCACTACAGATCACAATGTCAGCTCCCTACACTCATGCTTCATTTATACTTGGGTCGGTGGAGCATGAACGCCCAACTGTAAACTGAAGTAGGATCTGGTGTGTTGTGTATTACACAGGAGGATACCATTGTGTTCGGTGCAGTGTCTACTCATTACAGTCGTTGTGGTTGGGAGCAGTATCCAGATGGTAGTACACTCAGTCCACTGGTAGTGGTAATGGTGTTGTGGAATATATCTGGAACTGAGGTTCATTCTCCTTCATCCAGGTTGTACCTGCTCATTGAACTTCTCCAGTTTCTCCAACTGTTCTCTCTGGTTTTTTTCTAGCTGTTCCATCTCTTTCTGGTGCTTCATAGCCAGCTGTGGACACACCAAGCATGACCATTACTGATCACTGGAAACCAATCACATGGAAGATCAAATCTTGCCTATTGATCCTTTAAGGAGGTCAATCTTTATGTAGATAACTTACCCTCTTCCTTTCATCCAAAAACTTCTTTGTGTTACTGCTGTTTAATTCTCTCACTCTCCTAAAAGTGAAGAGAGAGAATTCCATGATATCAATTTCATGTCCTGTTTCAGCTTCAAACCGTGTCACTATTGAAGGATAGATGAGGCTCACCTCTCCCTCTCTGCCTTGTTTTTGATGGTCTTGTCCTGACTGATGGCTTTACTGTTTTCCATGGACATCTTGGCTTGATTGGCACGCATTTCTTTGCTCTGTCTAAAATTGGGAAGAAAGTGGCAGGAAATAATGTAAGAACGTGATCATGAGTAGCTTTTAGGACGACAGTACAAATAGTGCAACTGGCCTCTCAGTCTGGCAGCATGTGGGAGAATTGATGCCCCAGACACATGCATTCTACTGTGTGTGTGTGTGTGTGTGTGTGTGTGTGTGTGTGTGTGTGCGTGTGTGTGTGTGCGCGCGGATGTCTCATACCGTTCGTGGATGAGTTTGAGCTGCATGGTCTGCTGCTCCTGGACAGTGGCCAGGAGTTTCTTAAGGTGCTCACACTGCTGTGTGACGTGGCTGTCCTTCATCTCCTGCTCCTCGCTGCTGTGACTACTGATCAGCTCTGACCACTCTTTAGTGTGTTGCGCTGTGATGTCCTTTACCTGCCCACACACACGTCGCATTTGATTGACGTGACTAATTATTCGCAACTTAAGAACATACTGTCCTTCTAACTAATGGGCTTTTGGAGAGCATGCTGATTTCTGGGCTGAGGGGTCTTACCTTGGTTTTGTGTTCGGCAACTAGTGTTTGGATCTTATCTTCTGTGTCCTTCTTCAGCTCCTGGCAGTTATTTTCCCTGAAAGTCGACCAGATACTGAGTGATGTTCAAAGCCCATATTTAGTAAAACTCATGCCACTCCAATGTAGTTAAATACACCTTAATCTTGAAGAAGAGGACATCAGTGTAAGAGTTCAGGTGTTTAGGAAACCGATCTGATTTATTACAACTGGGTACCATTGGAGTTTTCCAAAGGCCTGTGGATAGACTCAGTCCCTGGGATGTAAATATTCCACCTGTTACTGGCAAAAAGACTTGGATAATTCATATAATGTAGGTCAGACACAGAGGTCCCTGCACGTGACTGTTTACAGATGGGGTTGGCAGTGAGGACGGAAACACAATGTGGCTAGTTTTCTCAAAACCTGAACCAGAACACACAGTCATGGTGTCATCGTATATGTTCAGTGCTTTCATACTCTTCCTTCATAATTTAAAAATAATTTACCCTCGTTTCTTGATTGCTTTCTCTAGTAGCTTCTCCAGGGTCATCTTGTCCTTATCGTGGAGAGACACCATCTTGTCTGCCTGAGTGCAGTGAGTTTTCTGCATTGTGTTTTGATCCTAGTTTAATACAGAAATAGAATAGGGACATTAATTTATTTGTTATACCATGGAAGTACAGTATTAATCTATGACAAAACCAGATCACATGAGGCAGATGCAGTATCCAACTGTGAGCGCGTGTTTTTGTTTGATAAAGAGCTTCTCTTTATTCAACAGATGTGTCTGGATGGATGGTGTTTACATCTGTTATGCAATGGGCTTTAATAGTGTGATAATTAATCAGCTGCTCTGAAAGAGCCAGCACCCGCCACGGTCTCTGTGGTGAGTGTAGGTCAAAGGGAAACCAACTTTAGCAAGTCTAATTTGTTATGAAACATTAATTGCGTGTCAATTGTTATGTGCATTTGTGATATAATGTGTATGTGAGTGTGTTTGGTCAAATGATGAATTTATGATCAGTGAAAGATCAAAGGGGGACTCCGTTCTCTGGCTCCGGCTCCGTGTGTGTCTCTGAGCTTTAATGTGAGTCCAGAATAAGCACAAGCCTCTTTGCAGTGTCATGTATCAGGTCCTGGTCTGGTCACCCACCTTTAAGTGCTTCTTCTTTAATGCACTGAGTTCCTTCTGTTGTTTTTTAATCAGTTTCAGGTATGTCTGCAGTGGGAGAGAATCATATTTAGATATGCAGGTCGAGTAGAGCAGTGCAAACCAAAGTCCAACGTACATAAACACAAGCATATTTTAGTATGGCGTGTATATAAGCAGTTTATTCTATAGGTTATTTTATTAAGTTTTCATTACGTTATGATTAGTACTACATTGCAGAGTAACTAGTACAAGATAAATGTTAGAAAATCTGAGCACTGAGTAGGGTTGTAACATGGTGAGTGTTACTCTCTTGTTCAAAGTAAACAAAAGTGGCTCTAATCTTCAATCAATTTAAACAGAGCACTATCCCGTCCCAAGATGAAGGCTCAATCGATGCATTGCATGCTCAAAGGGCTTCCAAAGCACAGGTAGCCATGGGGGCAAGGTGAAAATTTCAGCTGTGGATTTATGCATTTTTAAATGAAATTTAATGTTCTATTTTAAATTTTTTTGAATTTTTGAATTAAAAAAAATTTCAACCCCCCCCCCCAAAAAAACCTAATTTTTTTTTCCTATTTTTACTTTCATAAAATTGTCTATTTTTATTTTCTTTTTTTTTGTTGCAAACACTCAAAGTCTACTAATGCAGGTTTTGAACCTGTGACCTTTGGGTCTAAATTGTGAGTGCTACACTACTGCACCAACTGTCAGGGAACATGAACAAGTTGGAATTTCTACTGCACTGTGTAATCTGTGTATTTTTAAGCTGCAAATACTTTAAATCTATTGAAGTGTGGTTGTGAACCTGTTGCAGAATTTGCTATATGAAATAAACAAAATAGACAATCTGAAATTTGAATACTTGAGTATATTTCTACCATTCAAGTTTAAAGTTAGGGGCTGAGTACTAGTACACATCAGTTGAAGTATATGATTACATTTCCTGAAGTAACAGTCATGCATTTAGATACAAACCTTCATTTGTTTTAATTCATCAATGCTGACATTAGGCACCAGAGCTGTATCTGAAACAGTCAATATGAGTAAGCGTCAGTGGGAATGTATACACAGTCATGGTCAGATGTGTAAATGTTTCTTTGTAAGTACACACCCTTCTTGGTTTCGGCTGTGTTGTTTTGGGCTGAGTTGGATGTCTGGGCCATGTCTGAGCTGGCTTGTGGTGTCACACTGGCCTTTACAGTGTCGCCTTTACCTTTTCCCTTCTTGTCATTCTTTGAGCTTCCACTGGGAACATCTGCGATGTCATTCTATAGCAAATATAAGAGGAGTTAGATGAAGAGAGGTAGTTCATGTAGCATGGCTCTCTGGTTGTGACATTTTAGGACCAGATCACGTGGCGACACTTTTCATATTCAATTAGCTCTGGTCTAAAAAACAAATAATCTCCATGTTTAATACATGTATAAATAGGTCTCAGTAAGTACTTTCACATGACACGTGGTACAATTTACAGAAATACAATTTTCGAGTAAAAGTATTGAAAATTGAAAAATTCAGTGTATAGCTTGGAAATTGTATCATTGTTTATTAGCTGGAATATGTACCGTGTCTATCCCCAGTGCTTTCATCTGGTCAGCTCTCTTTTCTGCAATGGTCAAGAACTTCTTTGGGTCTGATAGAGCATCCACAATAGCTAAAAAAAACACACCACATGATTAATAAGTACAGTATCCAGAAAGAAAAAGTGTAAAAAAAAAAAAGGTCATGGATTGAATAACCTCCTGTTCCTTTAGCAGTGGAAGGATTTATGTAATAATAAACCATCACTTTTTCTTTTTTTTACAAGCAGGGGTTAACAAATGACATTAGATTTAATCTGTCAAGTGCACAGAATGAAAATATTCCTTGATCACTGCAAACAAGACTGTACGCTGACAAAGCATTCGAGTTGAAATTGGGACAAATCTTATATTTCATGTGAATATCTTACATTGTTAAGGTGCAGGTTTCATAATAATGCAGTGCCTTCTGAGAAAAAGAACAGATCTAAGAAGATAAAGTTAATGGTTACAGTAATGGTTGTTCAGTGCAAGCCCCTTGGCTTTATTTAATGACAAAACCAATTGTCCTGCTCATTTGTATGCCACTGCCTGCTTGAAACTATTATTACAAATTCACTGTCATCATCATTTACGCTATGCCATTACTCTAAGTATTCAACTCAACCCAAGGCAGAGAACGTGAGGCTGGAGAAGACACTTGATTACCAGACATGGATAAACAAATGCAATTTGAACAAAATACATCAGTATGAAATTAACACAGTTAAACGCAGAAGAACATCATGCAAACCTTTTATTTATCATCTGAACTAAAAGTGCGTTCCTGTTTCCCTTACCTCCAAAGCCGTCGGGCACGTAGGTCTTCAGGATGATTTGGCAGAAGATGGTGGGCAATGACAGGGGTTTGTTACCCTCGTTCCTCAGAGAGATGTGACGGTAACCAGCCTGTAGGCCGTCCAGAGGCAGGATGCGCTGGCCAATCAGCTTGTTGTTGTCGTCATAGACAGCGATGCGCAGCACTGCCAGATCTGGTAAGATCACCTGGGGTGGAGGGAGGGCCAGTGAGCCAGAATTTTAGAAAGGGGAGCGAGGAACTGAGTCGGGAAAAGAGTATGAGAATACAGAAAGTTGAGCTGAAGAGTCAAAGGCAGGTGCTGAGTGAAGTGCGGTTTGCACAGAGCATCATTTAGGAGGAAGGTCAAGGATGAAACTAGAGGGGACATTATCTGGGGACGGTCACAGTGAGATACAGGGGAAAAGCATGATAACACAGCTACATAGAGCATATCTGACGACTGACAAGGCCATCTCCACAGCTAGTACGCGTCCAGGGAGGCGAGTATATCTTGTATATGTATGTGTGCATGTACAAACCTCTGTCTTCAGCTTATGTGTGCACACCCTTGGAAGAAGAAAAGCCAGGGAGAGAGTGTGAACTGGCCTTGTGAGTGCAGATAAGTGAACGAAGACGAGGATGATTAATACTTAGACGAAGAAGGTAAGAGATAAGGCAGAAGAATACTCCCTAGAGATGAATGGGTGGAAGCACCACCTTGTATGGATCCTTACGCAAATGTAGCCTTGCTGATGTAGTGTGTGTGTGTGTGTGTGTGTGTGTGTGTGTGTGTGTGTGTGTGTGTGTGTGTGTGTGTGTGTGTGTGTGTGAGGAGTCATCTCTGCAGTGTTGTGTATGCATACATGAAAAGGCGTGTTTCTGCCTGTATTTCAGTGTGTGTAGATGTGGGGGAACAACACTTGCCAGGAGCCTTGCCTGTGATGCCCCTCTTTGATAGCGCTGTGTAAGTTTGTGTGTGTGTGAGCAGAGCAGCACTGCGGCAGCCTGTGATTGATGGTGTGTGTTAGGGAGCTGGAGTCACAGTCATGGCTGAGAGACTCCTCATTCTGCTGAGAGCAGCACTATTCTACCCGTTCTAGAGAGCTCTCTTTCACTCTCTATTTCACTTAGTTGTTATTAATTTTGCTCCTTGATGTTAATTGTTTGTTTCCATCGTTCTCATTATTGAAAAAAATATTTTCCAAAATATTAATCTTTCATTGTAATAATTATATTTCTTTGTCGTTACTTTACTGTTAGTCTGTCTCATCTCCTTAAAACCCTTAAGGGATTTTCTACCTTCTGTTGAATTGTCTTGTGTTTCTCTGTCCTTCCTATCTTGGTCTCTATAGGAATAACTTCTTTGAACTGACATCATGGCTGGATTCCACCATCTGACATTCTTCTTAAATTACAGTGTAAAGATTATTCAGGTGTTGATGCTGATTTCTCCAGCCACAGTTTCCACCCCGGCCTAACACAAGCCCTCATGTCCTTTCTCAGTACCTTTCTGAAAACGAATGGCTCCTCGTTGTAGGCAGGGTTAAGTCCATTGTTCATCACCATGCGTGTGCGAAACTCCTTCCGGATGGTGTCTGTTGGGAGCCCATACATGTCGACCTCTACGTATGTTCCGATTTTTTTGTCTGATAGGAATTGGCCAGAGAACACCTGGAGAAAAAAGAAAAGTGTATATTTTGAATGCAACATTTAGCAACTAACTTTGTTTGGAAGGACCCTGCTCTATCAAACTTAATCCTTATGTAATTTTAAGAAAAAAAAATTCAGCAGCAGTTACGAAGGTTTAACAGACATTTCGAAACAGAAGAAAATGGTGCAATGCTTTGAGAGAATCAAGTCAGTTTAGCCTTATTTCAGTACTGAAATTATAAGTTTTTTTTTTTAGTTTTTCTTTCACGTGTGTAGTTTATCTAGAGGATTGCATTGGACACAGTTGCATATCGTGTCCTCACCTGTACACTGCAGGTTGCAGCAATAACGCCATCCACTGGTGTTTCTGAGAAAGGGTCGAACATCCTGTCTGATCGCCGCATGAAATCAGGTTTGAGCAGATACCTGATGAATAAATACAGGACAAATGTACACACAGGGAGTTACTATGCTCTATAAGAGTGAAATAATAAGACAAAGCCTTTTTGAATTCTACTTTCTAATGGGTTTCTCTGTGCATTTGAAATGGAGGTCCTTTCTAGCAGCGTTATAATAATGGGTGTATGAAAAAGCCCTGATCTCTCCGCATATGAGATTACTAGTGTTAATAGTCAAATATCTGCCCTCGGGGACAGTATTAGAACAGAGACGTTAGTGGAGAGGGTAAGAGATGGATGACTGCAGAGAGCCTTAGATGAGTGGAGAGGAGCCTGCCCGTCTACAGCTCCGAGTGGCTTTCAGGGTAGACAATAACTATGGTCGCTACTGGCAACCACTAATGAGATGTGACAAGCTTTTAATTGATGAGCTTAATTGAGGCATGGAAAGGGAAGATGGGATGGATGTGAATGGGTAAAGGACAAGACGGAGGAGCTGCTCTTACCCGCACGAGCCATTGTACTCAAATTTCCCCTGGTTCAACTGCATGGCCAGATCTGAGAGACGGACAGAGAGACACGTTTATGGAGATGCACCTTATATCTCTTAAATATCTGAAAATGCAAGGCTTACTAGCGACACTGAGGGCTGTGTTCCTTTGTCGTGCTCCTTTGTACTTCACCCATATCTATCTTATATTCTTACTTCCGTCAGTTTATCCTCCATCATGGAGGCTCTACCTCTTGTGTTCCCACCCCTCCAGCCTCACACATGCCCCTCTTCTTGTGGGCCATATGGTCCGACCTATTTGCCTCTGGCTATAGGACACAGCTGTTTTCCAACAGGCACAACTCACTGCACGAGAGAGAGTCAAAGCTGCAAACAGACCTAAGGTGGATATGAGCTGTGTGTGTTCATGAGGACGTGACCTGATGCAATTACTAAATGACTTAAATAGACTGGGAACCAAACAGTGTTTTTCCACAGGTTCCAGGTTTGTCACAGGTTTGGTAAAATACAAAGTCTTAGAATATAACTAATACAGAAAATACCAGACACTAAAATATGCACAGGATGTTTATGAGTCTTTGTGGTTGTCATGGTATTATACCCCGCGCTTAATAATGACAATGGCTCAGTGGGATTTAAATCCCACTTGTCCCAGGAACATCCTTGTTAGAAGTAAAAATGTCTGCAGCACTAGACTGCAGGTTTTAGACATTGTGACTTGATACAATAGGCAGTTTCAGACCAGAGAAACTTTTTCCTAGTGTTGAAAACAGTTCAAAGTGTCCCCTCACGTCTTCACTATAAGTACTGAAGACAATTGTAGCTCTAAGAACACCAGTTGAAGGATCATTTTAGCACGTTTTAAGATGGGTCGTTCCTCAGCATTAGATAAACAGTAAATGGCAGTTTCTCACTGCGTACATGTTGTACACAGTGGGAAACTGCCAAAAACCAATGTAAGATGGTAAAACTAGCTTTGCATAATAAAATACTGGAAAAAAATGGAGTGACAGTGACAGTGCTTCTGTATTTATGAAGTCATGTTGCCAGAAGCCTATTATATCACTCCTGTGGTCTGTAGAATATTGACTATTCTACAGACCTCGGGCTTGGAAAACGCCTAACGTGACAGTCACAATCATACAGCATACATTGGATTTGTGATTATAGATGTCTGTTACGCATGTGTGTATGTGAGGTCAAAGGTCACATGTAGTGAGTAGTGGTACCTGGGGTCTGGAAGTTGAGTGAGACCATCTGGCAGCCTGCATTCCAGAAGATCTGAGGCATGTAATTACTGGAGTCCACCCGGCCCCCTTTGGGGTAGATACGGCTCATCTGACGCTTGTTGTAGCTGCACTGACGCTCAGGAAAATTAAAAAAATAAAAAGCAGAACAAATACATGCATGTGTGTGTGTGTAAGCATCTGAGTGTCAAACTGACTGCAGTACTATTTTTAGTGGGAACAGCTTGGGTCAAGCATTCCCATTAGAGACAAGTCACAGTGTATGTGTGTGTCGTGCCAAGTCACACAGTCCAAAGGCACAGTGGCCTCTAGAGGATGGGAGTTCTTTTTTTGAAAGAAATATGACTGAAAAACATCAGATCGACCCGCCATTCAACTGCTATTTAGGTGACCTAAATCTAAAAGTTCAAACTATTTTATCAAATGGGTTCAAAACTTTCCAATCATTCAGGATATTCTTAGTAGTGGTGATTAGAAAAAAACATCTCAATCATGTCCCATAATGTATGAATTCCATACTTCATTTCATTCTACACCAGTGAAGCAGTTTCAGGGATGACCACATTTACAGTTCATACATAAATTAAAGAAGTGCCTGGTTTTTTTGCCAGTGTTTATCATTTCCACATGTAGTCTTAGTATTTAACATTGTCCCGGTATTAAAAGAATTTCAGAGTCCGTTGGTGTTCTTGTTTCAAAGGATACTTGACAAACTCTATGGCATTAGTCTTCAGATAACCCAGACCAACAGACTCGTTGAATGAGGACATGTTATGGTGGATGTTCCTCTCTGAAAGACATTGGACAGAAAAGCAGTGCACTTTAGGTTATTTTTTGTGGTCAATATGGTCCTATCTTTAGAAGATGATACAAAGTAAAATGTGTAAATTGGTAATAATAGCTCACCCTCTGCAACATCAAAGCTCTGGAACTTGACGGGCTGTGCATAATTAACCATAGCTGAGAGGTACGGGTGGATGTTGGTGGTGGCTCCGACATATGTGTACTGAGCTATCAGAGCCTCCTCAGAGTCCTCCGCCACATCCCCACTCTGTGCAGAGAAACACGTAAATCTTACAGATTAACACAGGCATTTGCTTGAACTATAGAGGGAAAGGGTGAAATAAAACATGAGAAAAGGTAGCTTCACCTTTTTGCTGTTGTCTTGGTCTGATGCCTCTGAGATATCTGTTACATCTGCTGCCTCTGTCACGTCAGAAATTTCTGTTACCTCATCGTCCGCCGCCTGCAAACAGACAGTAAACCCAGAAACAATCTGTCAGTTCATGCAGATGTTTAAAAACTATTCACTTACTCCAGCAGTTAAAAGCTTTTAATTGACAATGCAATAGCACAACTACACACATGACATGGAGAGGCCTATTGTAAACGGGAGTCTCATTGACCAGCAGGAGGAGATCCTTCTACACTGCTGTTCACCTCAACATTGCCATCTATAGGCATATACGCTGTGTATATGCCTATACACATGTTGTATATCTGTCTACACTGTTTTTCTACTCTCTGTATTTCGCTACTGTATCTGAAATTTCCCCTAGTGGGAGAATTAAAGGTATATCTAATCTAATCTATGCATTTCCTTACTTAATCAGATCAGTCAGCATAGCATCAGACAGACTTGTGAAGCAAATGTATCCATTTTGGTGAAAAGGAACGACCCAAACCAACACTTGTAAGGTAAGTTAATGCGGAGCTTACCTTGTTGCTGCTCAGCTATATGATGGACTGCACTGCATCTACCGCATCCAATAATGTCTGAATATTGGCTGTATAAAGTTTGAGGAACCAAAGAATCAAGTTTGTCTGACAGTTTGTAGTAATTGTAGTGTGTCCATAGATTGGACACAATCAAAGTCATGTGAACAGGATTTCCCGGTCTATAAATGGAAGGGCAAAATCTCCTTTTGAAATATATGTGTTGGACAGGAGAGGGCATTAGACCGGTGGAAGGTTGGTCTTAAGTTATATGAAGTCCCCAAATCTAAATGATGCAAATTCCTATCTGACGAGAGCTTCAATGATGGCGTAAAATAATTAATTTCACTAATTTCAATGAACTGTCATGACTGAAATCATGTACCTTTTTCACACTGTTGTTGCGCTCCTCCTCTTTCCTGGAGCTGACAGTGTTATTCTGGGAAACGCTGTTGGTTTCTTTCTCACTGATGGCCTCGGACAGACTGCTAGGGGCCTCGGAATTCAGGTCCTTCTCATCAGACTCTTTTTCTCCTGAAAAGAAAACAATAATTTCAGAGATTTGTAGAGATTTTCATTTACAACTTATCAAATACAGTGTTTATGAAAACGTCTGATTAGCCCAACTGAGCAAGACAAACAGCCTGTACAAATACTGCAGTTACAACACTAACACACTGACCATTCTCAGCCTCCTCTTCATTCTCCTCTCCCATGATGATGGCTGGAGTGTTGGTCTCTCCTGCTTCCATGTGCTTCTTAAACGCCTCGAGCTGCTCTGTATCACACACACATTCACCTTTAACCTAAAATTTTACCCACATCAACATACACTTCCACAGTTTGAGTTGTATACATACTCTGTTCAACTTCAGGTTTCAAACGTTTGTTCTTGATGAGGATTTTACGCTTAAGGTCGTTTGGCGAAGGTAAGGCCCGCCCTTGTTCAATCTGGGGGTGACAAAAACACTAAGTTAATAAAATATGAGTAAGGATTATCTAAAAGTAGTAAACTGAGAAGCACGGGGAGTAAGAGAAGGGATTATTCACTGGGTAGTTCTCCAAAGGCTGCTTGAGAAGTAAGTCACCGAAGATCTCTTCACAGTACTTGGCCATCTTGTACTGCTGTGGTTTGCTAGGAGAGAATAAGCCAAAAATAAAATTTAATTGTTTACATAATAAAATCAAAAGAAATATGGATAATTAAAAAAAACAATTAGCAACAGTGCTGGTTTAATGTACTCATAAAAGTACCTGCAGTGGTTTTCAAAGGACAAAATAACAGGGTACTCTGATGTGACAAACGCTGTTTCCTTAATGGCTTGAATAACATCCTGGAAGAAGAAGAAAACAATATGACAGACATAGAGAACACAATTTCCTCTGTGATTAATAAAGTAATCTGAAAGGGATTAGAAATTCTGGTAAATGCAACTTCATATGGTCGCCACAAGGGGGCAGGTGGACATCACAAATACAACTGTAGTTGCCATGAAACTTTGTTGTTTTTTTTTACCTTGAACAAGATGTCTGTGCACATAGCTTTGCCATGAGTGATGATGGGCTCCTGGTCTTCTCCTTTCCCGTCCCAGCAGTCCAACTCCACACATCTGTAAGCACACGAGAACTTCACTGCAGAACATGTAATAATCACACATCTAACAGTTCGTCGTGATCAACTGATTCAGTGATCATTTACCAAATATAAAAGCATGTGCTATTGAAAAGAATCATGAATGCCTCTACATTATACCAGATGTGGGAATTAGGATTTATGAATGATGTTCTTATCTACCTTTTAAAATTATGATAAATTATCCTGTTGGTTCAAATTAATGCAGATCACAGTAATGGAATCAGCAACTCTTAGATTAGCAAATGTGAGGTTTTATGATACAATGAGTATTTGTTTTTTTCAATTTTCACATTGGTCTTAAATTTCATCCTGAGAAGCTCTATAGGTATAGAATTTTAAAAGACTTGCGCTGCAGGAAAACTGGTAGACATGACTGTACTGTTGGCATATCTGCTCAGAGGTGTGTATTTGGTGTGTCTGCAGACAAACTCATGCTGTGGTACCTGCATCCTGACAGCAGGACCTGTCGGTACATCTCCACAGAGGACTTCCCTCCAAACTGTCGTCCCGTCAGGTACGTGTTGTGGGAAGAGCTGATGAAATAGTGGGCCAGGCTCTGGTCCATTTCCTGGTACAACTCCAGCCGGTCCAGGAACACTGGAGCGTTTTCATCTGACATTAGATACCGGCAGAACCCATCACTGGACATATGGCCTAGAAGAGAAGGGATTGATTTCACCAAGCTGTCCAAAAGGTAATCAACATACAGTATTTCACTTAAAGCAGAGCGTTACAGCAACAGGGTGTCCATTAAAGTCTCTTCACAATTTAAAAAATGTATTGCTAATGCAAATGAGTCCGGCTGGATAGCTCAGTTGGTAAAGCACCGGCCTTGTGCATAGGGGACCCGGGTTCGATTGCCGGGGTGAGCGAGTAGTGGATTGTGTCAGGAAGGGCATCTGACGTAAAAACTCCTGCCAAATCAAATATGCGAATTTGATTTGCTGTGGCGACTCCAGAAGGGAGAAAGCCGAAAGAAATCATCATTGTTAATGCAAATGAATAGACAAATCTGTGGGAATTAGTACGAAATGAAAACTAGATATTGATTTATTTTTTTTCGTCATTTAATCTCCTCTGAGAGCACCATTTGTTGAATGAAGCCCATCCGGACCATTCTGGATTCGTTTCCGTGTTATCTGTATCATAGCCTCATCAATAGTTTCAATGGCATCAGTGATCTTTTGCTTCACATTGTTGATTTTTATTCAATACACAATATCTTTAACCTTATAGAAAGAAATCCAGGGCAGTGGACAAGGTGACCTGGGAATTAGGCCATTCTTTCTAGTCCACTGGTCTGGAAATGTAACATTTAGGAAACCACCAACATGTGCTTGTAGTTCTCAATGTGGTGACGCACCATCTACTTGGAAAATGTTGATTGGCTGAAAGTCATGCAACTGTGGTGACACATATTCAGTCAAAAGGTCAGCATTGATTTCTTGTTGAAGAATGCACCAATGATTTGATTGCATATGATGCAGCAATGTGATTAAAAACTCTGATAACCACTGAGCACGTAGAACAAATCTAATTAGCAGATCAACAGTATACATACATCTCAATACAATTTCTTGGAGACTTTGTGCACACCCTGCATTTTAGTGGGAAAACTGCAGCTCTGCACTTCCACAGGCAGGTGGCAGCACAGTCTTAAACTGCACTCCATGTCATCTGTTTTACCTTTCTTCTTCAAGTTTTCATCTCTTTCATATTTCTCAATGATCTGCATGGCTCTTTTGGGGTCATAGAATGGAAACAGGATCTCATTTAACCTGGGGTCTCGCTGGTTCTGGAGAGCAACAAACACATGAAAGTAACATATTGTCTCCATCAATTCTGCACACCATGGAATCATCCACACAAATGTGAAATAAACATTTAGCATTGTTACTCTACTCAGTGGCCAAATGAAGGTGAAATGGGCCAAAATATCACGTTATAACTGAATTACGGAGGCCCTAGATAGACCTAAACAAAATGTTCAACATATATAATGTCATGTGCACTGAAGAAAATGTGAGCCACACTAACAGGTGCAGGGATTTGCTCAATAACAAGGATGTGTTTAAGGGGATCAAGTCAGCTTTACAAAAACAACAGCATCAAAACATTATTCTACTGCTACTGCCCACACGGGAAGACAGGTGGGAATTAATTTAACCAAAGCTGAGGCACTACTGGTGGAGTCCAAAACGTGATGCACAGGGTTCGTGAAGCAGCGGCAAACACGCAACAGCACAGTGGAGGAACTAAGCAGATATTCAGCCACATACAAGAGCGCAGACACAGACAGCAGGAAACGAGACGAACCGAGCAGGAAGCAACCTCTACCTCTCCATCGCCATGGCAACACCAATCAGACACGGGGTGGCAAGCCGCGGTAGAGAGAGCATGGGGAATGGGATGAGGATGGGCATGCAGAATAGGGGAGTTGGATGAAGTTGCCCTTGCAGACCGGCTCAGACACTAATCATTTGTCCATCTCACTGTTTTAGTTTAATAAAGGCTTGTTGACACTGAGTCAAGGTTGTAGGGCAACTTCTACCCAGAACAGGTCAGGGATAAGGCGAGGAAACTGCACAGAGTGGCAAGGGCAAGCCAAATACACAGAGAAGTTAATGAATGATAAAGAGCTTACTTCATTCAGAAAGCTGACTAACTGGTCTACAGTTAAATAATCTGTTTTGTTCCCATTGCTGCAAAGGAATTATTTGGGAAAAAAACAAAAAAACAAAACAAAACGTTATGCTTCTTGAAATAGACACCCTGACAGTCAATCAAACAGTTGGTTAAAATTAGAAAGAGGAACAGCTGTCTTCAATGTTACACTTTCAGTCAGAACATGTTAATCATCACTCTGGACAAGACTTTAAATGTCGCCATTAGGTAGAACATAATTAATGCTGAACCGTGGAAGCAGGTTAGGCCGTCCAGACGTAGTTAGTGCAGCAGGCGCAGAAACATTTGTCCTGATTTCCAAAAAGATGCAGTACCACACACACTTGGGAACATTGTAACACAACTGCACAGTATATACAGGTAGATGTATGTGAGGACGTTACTCTAAGTTATGATATTATGTTAAGGTACAAAATCAGTTAAAATCACAAAGATCAGGGCGAGCAGGTCAGCTAAAGGAAACGTACATCTTTTTGAAGAGTTCTTCTATGTCGGTGCGAGGGCAGATCTTCTGCGTTAGGGCGTAGAAAATATCAAAGGTGAAATCGGATGGTTCGATCTCATCGTTCTGGGGAGGACAAATATTAAATATTTAGAGACAAGTTCTCAATAGTGGGTAATGTTTTGTCCTTTCAGGTGTGTCCCATGAGACCGGTTGTGTGTCAATGATGGGAAGAGTGTTTTCAATACTTGTGGAATTATGCCACAGTGTTTGTTACCTTAAAAGAGTGACTGTAGTTTAATGTGCAAATTTGGTGTGACTTGATCCAAATTATTTTCTTTTTAGTATACTGAGTTTCTAACTGGTGGAATGATTCACACCGGATGAAAAGTGGCGGCACCCATTGTTGATAGAAATACACTTTTTCTGAGCTGAGGTCTGATGGAGACACCGGAAGGGGCGGGACTTCACATCTCTGTGGTTGAATTGGATAAATATATGTCACGGATCACCACAGTGTATGGTCAAAACCGTCTGACCTTTCCACTAGGAAGGCCCAGATCCTTTAAGGCCTGAAAAATCCCTTTCTCCGTCTTCCCTGATGCAAATGTGCGTGTGATGCTAGAAAAGAGACAGATTTTCAGGGTTAGGGAAACAGCGAGGCTGAAGGGAACATTAATTGGATGGTAGTGAATGACGGACTGGTTAAGGTCATTACCCTCTCACTGGAATCTTCCCGTTCACATTGGTCACGAAGCACATTCTCATCCAGCTAAACAAGAAAAAGCACACATTAAGCAAAAACTGCAATGCAACACGTAGATAAGACCAAGACACTGATGGGCAATATAATGTACTCACTGTTTCTTGAGGCAGGTCATTGGACAGACGTTGTTGGCCTTGAAGTTGTGAATCACTGACCTCAAACCCTCAATCCACTTCTGCAAATAAACAAGCACAAGCATTCAGGACACACACACTGCATTTCTCAAGCACACTGACCAACACATCAGCCGAGGCGCTACCCAGAGTGTGTGTGGTGTTTAGAAGTGGGTGTCTTTGGGGAAATAAGCACAAGCAAATTAACTGCCTCTTATTTCTCACACACAGGCGAGTGCCTTAACAGGACAATCAGCGACTTACGCATGAAAATACGCACATGGAAACAGTGATAAACACAAAGGGGTTGGCCAGAAGGAACAATAAATAAAAACAAAGAAGGAAAACCTGGTCACGCTGGATGTTAATATGGACTCTGGACACTGAAGTGCTCCTGTCTCGAAATGTGTCCATTTCTGTGCTGTCTGCCCTGTACAAATTATGGCCGACATCATTTTCAAAACATTAAACAAGATATAGGGTTCAGCAGGGGTCTGTTTGGACATGTGGTGTTATGTGTGTGTGCAAACGTGTGCCATGACGTAAATAACTGGCATCTCTTCTTAGGGCCACCTGCATGCTGGAAGGTGCTGATGGTGTCTCGGTGTGTACATGTGTTATAGTGAGAGAAGAGGGATGTCAAGAGTGTGTTTTGGCCTGCAGGGGATGCACGCATGTATCTGGGTCTGTGTGTGCAAACTCTAACCACCGGGATTCAGTGCTGAAGGCTGTTGGATGATTAGAACTGGCCAGCCTGTGGCACTGAACACTGTGGAGTGCAAACATCATCCATAACACTCATCGCCACAAAAACACCTTCTAGTGACAAATGCACAAACACCATGGTGTCCAACAACAGGTCTGTAACCATTTGGGTTTAATCTGGTGATGAAATTTGGCATAATTAAATAAATGAAAATATAATAAACGAAATCAAACACATGAAACTAAATTAGAAGCAGAGCTCAGATCTTTGCAAAGTGCACACTGTTATTAAACCTATAGAGTTTATCCTTTTTTTCTAACATCAGTGCCTCTACTTAGTTGAACTAAAAGGGGATATTTCCAGACCTCAGCCTTGGGGGTCTTCAAAAGGAGACCACTCACTCATCTGTGTAAATGGACTCCTGTGGGAGAAAGGCTCTGTGCCCTCAATAATCTTCAACCACACAGCCACCGATCACAGAATGCTGGGTAAAGGCAGAGAAGGGAGATCAGGTCTGCTCTTACATTTACATCAATAACTGACAGTTAACACGGCAACAGCTCATCCATTGGTTATTGGTTTATTTTTTTATTTTTGGTGTATTTTTTGTGAGAAATTCTAACTCACCACAAGGTCCTTTTTTATGTCTCCAATTCAAGGGGATTGTCCTTGTTCTTTAAACCAGCTTTCAGGAAAACCACTGCAGTGGCTTTTACTTAATCCGTCTGACAAACACGACATCCTCTTCAAGAGTGAAAACGTATTTGTCACTGTGGGCTCTTATTTATGTCAAAGTATTTAAAGTCTCTTCCAAGACAAATTACTCTAGACGACACAAAGTGCAAGTTTACATAAATTTGTCCCCATTCTTTAAATCACAAGCCATTTGTATATCATTGACTCAAGACTGTTTGAGCTATCTGCTTGGCAGACGACCCGCTGGGTAAGAGAAATTACATTTACTTCAACTTGTCAAAGTCTGTTTTCTTGTTTTTCTTTAGTTTCTTTCAATTACTGCTGAGCCTTTGGGGTAGAAAAGATTTGTCGTGGAATAGAGTACAGCTGACTTTTGCCACCACAGGCTTTCTGTCATTTGAAGCAGGCCGTTACCTCCAACATCCATCTCAACCTTTGCCAAAAGGTTAAAAGGCCTGTGTATTCTTCATTGTCCAGACTGTCAATAAATCCCACAAAAACAACAACTATGAAGTTATTCTTTCAACAAGTACTTTCTGCAAGAAAAACTCATAGTTCAGGGTGGTATGTCTCTGTATAACGGAACATACCGCCCACAAATGTAGCGTTCCAAATTCAACAGCGCATGCACTGAACATGAATTGATTTCATAGTATTTGTGATTCCAAGAGCGGAGCTAACCATACAGCTGTGGGTTGTAATGGGACGTCTACAGTGTCTGGAGATTTGCCAGCAGGGGTCAACAATTATAACTGTCTGCTGATTAAAAGTGGAAGCACAACAGAGATAAGAGCGGTGGGCGATGAGGGAGGCGTCAACTGTCTGAGCCTAAAGCAGAAATGAAGATGTGAAAAACACCAACTGATAACCACAGAGGTAATGTCGATGCCTTTCTCTGCTTAATAAGGTGGAGCTTTTTTACCGAATGAGTGGGAAGAAAAACATAGAGATGTACAACAAAACAGAGGGCCGAACCAAAAACAAGAAATAGCAAAAGCAGGAGTGCAGAGAGGACTCAGAGGTGCTGGGAGACAGAGAAGTGAGTCATCCCAAATGTGGCTGTTTGACAGAGAACCAAGGACAGGTCGACAGTGTGTAGGTGTTAACATATTCACCCCACACATCACAGTGTTTCCCAATTAAATATTTGCTTTCAACATTCATATAATGTAACTGCTGAATGAACAGATGTATATTCCAAGACCGATTCTCCATAAGAAGCGCTACATAAATCCCAGCTCAAAAGGTGAGTGTGAAATTAAAAAAAGAAAGAAAAATATGACTTTTATACAACCAGTCTTGATGGATAAATAAATTGTGCTGTTTGTAAACATTCGGAGGGCCAAAAAGTCAACTTAACACCACAATAGCTGCCATAACACATGCAGAAAGCAGACGTGTCCTTGTTCAAAGAGTCTGTCTTTTCTGCAGTGCTGTGTGGATGAGTCTGCATTAGCTGAAAAGATGAGAAAAAGACTCCAATTTTTAATCTTAAGGTCTGCTCTTCTCTGCTGGGGCCTGAATGCAGAGCAACGTCACAAGCCCTTCCAACTCGGTGCTTTGTGTGGACTTACCCGCGCCACTTCTGGGTTCTCGGCCACCAAGAACATGAAGTTAAGGTTAACCAGGTCTGTGGCGCTGCAGATGCAGATAATACAGCCCTCCAAGTCAGATTCGGTCTTCCCCACGGCCTCAAATGCCGACAAGATTTTGGGGTCCTGAGGAACGGAGACAGATCTTTTAGGAGAAACAGGAGAGCCAGGGTGGATGTGGGTTTGTAGACACAAAGTCTCTTTTCTTTTGTTGAAGCAATCGATAACAGCAGAAAACCAGTGGTGCAGTGGAGAAATCTCTTTGCACGGTGTGATTCAATGTTTGTATGATGGGCTGGAGACATAAAGCTCCATGACCGTGCAACAGGGATGTAATATACACACACACACACAGATACACGTAAAATACACACAAACACCTGGCATCTCACTTTAGGACATTATTTTGCAACCAT
>JAPTHA010000017.1:6275896-6291962 GCA_029814585.1 Gymnapogon annona | reverse complement strand
CACATATATATATATATACACACACACATATATATATATATACACACACCTGATACATACACTGTATATATCAGGTACTGCCAGACTCCTAAACCCTCTGAGGTCCATTATAGAGGAATGAATGAAATTAAAATGTCAAGAATATTCTGAGGTGCCTGTATCACTGATCCCAACAGTGAGAGGGAAAAAGCACATGCATGCGTCAGACCTTTCATTAAAACAAAACAAAAAAAAAAGGAAATGTACCAAACATATTTTAATAATCCAGTTTGAGCTTTCTGGAAAGTGTGAAAAAATCCTGCATTGTCAACTGAGATAAGTGTTTTTTATTGTTCAGTGGGAATCAAAAAATGCAACTATGAATATGAATCTCAAAAATATAATATTGTGCAGAAAATTCATGCCATCGTGTTTATTTCTCTCAAATGACATTTTTAAAAGAATTTTGTCTACAATTGCTCATGACAAAATGTAACTAGAAATAGTCATGAAACATCCCAATGAATATATGTTAACAAGCCATCAACAGACAGCTATTCATTTTGTTTAGTACACATTGATTTCATAATTTAGTCATTATTTTCTAGCCCTTTAGTGGACAAAATTTAAGAGTTCCATATGAAATTTCTATTACTATTCCAGAGGTTTGTTCTCAAATATTCAATGAACAAGCTTGTAAGCTTCATCCTTCCCTTCTGAAGTGAATATGACAGGGTAATGTGATCCCCTCTGATACAGTTATACTGTCATTTAATAATCAATAAAGAAACACAAACTGGAAGGCCACTAGACTGGGCCGAATGTGACTAATGTGTGTGTCTGGATCTGATCCTGGAGATGTCCATCACTACAGATACACAACTTCAAGAGCACTTTGGATAAATTTGTGTATTAATGAAAGCTTTACATTTGCAGTTAAGAAAATGTATAGTGTAAAAATAATTGCAGAGAGTTTGAATACCCAAAGATATAGAATGACATTAACAGTATTTAAAGCTGTGTGGTTACCATGGACATCTTCATTCAAATATCACACAAACCTAACTATATTTCACCTTGAACTGACAGTAAGCCCCTTTTCAATCTGTAAAGCAGAAAATTCATGAAGACAATCTGTTCTCAAAAGCACTAACATGACTCATCCTCCTCACCTTTCCAATCAAATTTCAATATGCCAACACCGTCATCATGACAGATAGTAATGTATTTTGTTTGGTTTTTTTTGTTGGATGATTGAATTAACAGCAGCAGGCAACAGGCTCTGCAGTTTTAAAACCTCACCCAGCAATCATCCGATACCATTCATCTTTCCCTGCTCATTGGATTATCTGAAACAGCTCGTGGCTTGTGTAACCATGTTATCCTCTGAGGAGAAGCCATGCTAGTAGTTGCTCTGAGGCTGCTACTCGCAGAGCGGCAGACGCTCTTTCAACAAACAGGAAGAGCCGCTATTGGGCTGAAAGATCTGTAGACATGCCCACACATGTACGTGCACACACATCCACATGGTGCAAAAAACAAACAAACAGACCTTCTCCTCTTGTCAACAGTGCGTATGGATTTATGTACACAGCACGCACCTGACTCGCCTACTTTTTTGCGTCTTGATAGGTTTGCAACCCAATTAGAGACAGGCAGGGATATTCCCATGGCATAATCTATAATTTATCCACACTGCATGGTGCCAAAACATGCTACAATCATGTGTGACTGTACATCTTACTGTAAGAATCAATATTACATCTACTGACAAACCATACAGAGTCCGCATCAGCTGAATAAATAATGGGATAGGAGTGAACAGCGTAAGGATACAAAATGTTGCCTATTTCTCTCCCGGCTTCCTCTCATAAGAAGAGGAATAGTCACTGTGGCACAGACACAGACCACGTTATTACTGGGAGGCTTGTATTCCACAGTGTGAACCTCTTAACCCACTAGCTCTGTGGCAGCCCATCATAATAGACCCGGAAGCAGTTTTTCATCGTACCTCTCTGGGTCAAAAGCAGAAGCCAACACTACAAAACAAAGTTTCAGATACAGTCTGTGGCTAATCCCAGCGCATAGCCTTGTATAAATATTGATGAGTTCAATATTTCATGTTGATGTTCTTTAAGTGCCGCTGATGAGTCAGACGTATGAAAGAAAAGCTCGGCAATGAGAACTCATGAGAATACCAGATCAGTCAATCGATAGAATACACTGCTGTGGCCGGGGCTAATTAAAGCATGAATAATGTGCCTGACGTGGTAGTCTCTGCAGATTTTACTCCAACTGTCAGTGTGCAAGCACTAGAGGTGTGGTGGGCACAAAGCGTGACTAGTGCACCAGGAGAAGCCAGGAAATTGTTTTTCCTGAGGTCTCACCTTCGGGACAGCACCGACGCGAATGCTGTTGATGAGGGAACACTCGAGGACCTGGCCTTCCTGCAGGAGCGCAGCACCAAAAGGAGGAAGAAAACCGTTGGAAGAGGGCAGGAGGACATGGAGAGAGAAAGGTGAAGGGAAAAACATGACGTGTTAGAGATGAATCATTTTCACAATTATTTCTAATAGTTCACACAGCAGCAGCACCACAGGATAAAGTTACAAGTGCAGCTCATTATGACCCAAGCACATTACCACATCTCCTGTCAACTTTTTATTCCATAACATATTGACTAGAATTCCCAGATAAACAGTCTACAGCCTTGCATCAAAAAAGACAAAGCAGAAGAATGGACGCTGGCCCTTTTGTTATCTAGATGTGGCAGCAGCATCTTAATATGATTGATTTTAGCACTTGCAAAACCTATTCCACTTATAACTAAATGAAACTTTAGGCTTTGACACATAAAATAGTACAAACATACAGTATACTGGCATTTTACAAGTATTCTACTGGCAAAATGCCAGTAATTTACTTTAAAGCTGTACAGTGTTACAAAGCATGGACTTCCCCACCATTTTTAATGCCGTGGAGACCAACAAGAAGTATTTAATGCTATTACAAAAGGCCAGTGGACATCTCTCCTAAAGTCACAGTGTTATGTGCACTCAGCAATGCTGTTTACATATTTACAGAGAACAATGGAAGCCTTTTTCAGAGAAATACATCTGGCCTCTTGATGGCTTATTGCCATCTCTGGTTGGATTACATTTCTCCCCAACAGAAAGAATCCTGTCAGACAAGAATACCAAAAGAAAAACCTCATCAGTGGTGTTATTACCTTCCCCTCACTCTTCCAGGTGATGAAAAAGCCATATTCATCCACCTTCATCTGACAATTGGTCTCAAAGAGGTATGGGTCCTGCAAAAGGGAAAACAGATTTTTTTTTTATTATTATAAATGGTATGTGTGTGTGTGTTTGGGATGGGGGGGGGGCTTCATCAGTCATAGGCCTTTATTTGACATTTTGACACGGCAAGAGATTAAACAGCCAACCTGTTTGACACACACAACTATGCAACTACACAAACACAAGTAGAACTCATTCATTTTCAAAGATGTACCAGACAGACACACGCACATCCAAAGTATGTGCAAAAAATAGATTCAGTGCATACGCACTTGGGGGGGGGGGGCAGAGCAGATGAAACCCATTGCTAAGGCAAACACAAAGTGAGATAAATGTGACTGCTACTCTGTGGACTGTTAAATGCAAGCATCATGTGGCTGGAACACGGTGGTGTGCTTTGGAGACAAGAGATAAACCCACACAAGATGTGTGTGCATGTACGTGTGCGAGTGGAATCCAGAAGTGTTGAGTACTTGTTATTAGCTGGCTAATGCACACACACAATTAAGGGCGAACATGCTGTAACCTGTATTCGGCTATCAGGACTGTCGGAGCAGAAAATTGGTCAACTTATCTTACCAAAACATCTTATTTTTTACTAAATTCAATCAGCTGTTCGAGGCTGTGATTGTGGCGATAAATAATAGTGTCAGAGGGTATATTTTTTTTGTATCCGAATCAAATCACACATGTGAGAAGGACAAAACCTTCGAATGAATAAGAGATGGTTGCTGGGTCAGTCCAAGTCTAATATTAGCAGTGGGGAACAGTCTGACACACACACCCACATATAATTTATTATTTCAGGATGTTGCTGCCACGAGATACACTGCTGCAAATAGGGCCGAGCTGGCAGGTTATTTGGCTGTTCTTCTTACTGTCCTATCCTGTCATCTTAAACCGCCATAAAAGCCTACAGAACAATCCTATTTCCATTTAGGAAACAGTGAGACGGCTATTAATGTGCTTAAAAGCTTGACTCGCTTTTATCTGAATTGGACCCAACTGACACTGGTTTTAGTCGCAAATGCTAAGTCAAAAGTGGTGACAGGGATGGTTCTAAATGAGGCCTGACTGTTAGGAACATACAGCAGGCCCCAGTTACACTATGAGACAGTTTGTTCTTGTAAACCTAAAAGGTTTATAGGAACACTCTGTGCTTTCATGTGAAAAGGAACAATTAGTGGCATGTCTGAAATGTTTCTGTGTGGAGACAAAAAAAATGCGTCTATGGTCTTCCAGCGTCCAGTCCACACCGGGATGTACGCACCTGTGTACTGGAGCAAAGGCAGTTCAGTATGTGCGTATCTTATCTGTATTCAACACTCACATTTGTGCGACTATGAAAAAAATGCAGCACCATACAATTTATTCATGTGCAATCTTTAACCACCTTTAACAGCAAAACCACACAGTCTTGCTTTGTGGTCATCCACATGAGCAGCGAGCGCCCATCAAATATTCCCTCCCACCATTCAAACAAGTCACACATCCATACACATGCCCTCTGGCAGTTTACAAGTCACATCAACATGAGGTTCAGTGAGGAAAACAGGAAGTGCAGCACGTCATGCCACCCCGTCTCCTCTAACCAGCCGACGCTCGACAGTCAATAACAGAAAACTGACATTCATTGTCCTTTTCGTGATATTATCCATGTTCTTTTGATCATCTGTGCATCCTAGCACAATTTTGGTCCTGCAGTTTGTTCTTCATTTATCAGCTGTCGATACGAGAATGCTTCCATTCCCCATGGAAACCAAACATCAGCCAGATATTAAGTGATTGATTTCTCATCATTGAGAAGTTGACAGAGGGAAGCACACAGGACTATTAAGAGACGATCTCTTTGCAACAGATGACAGATCCTGGGACGTAAAGGTCAGAGGTCAAGCTCATCTACAAAGCCTCTCCCTCTGAAAGAAAGACTGATTACTTATTGGAAATATATTATAATGTTCTCAGTTTGCTTAAGCTTTTTCCCACTGTCACTGTACTCCAAAACTATTTCAGCCTATTTTTCTTTCTTAATCAACTGTCCGTCGATATGAGGGATGTTCTCCATGGAAACCAAACTTCAGACACATTTTAAGTGAAAGATTTCTAATCAGGGAGACAATGAAAGAACAAAACACACACTGAGATGCACAAGCCCTCTGGCAATTACAATAGAGTATCTCTTTAACCTCTAGCTGTGTCTAGAAACTCAACTAAAGACAAGCTGGACAAAAGAATGAACAATTTGATCTTCAAAGCCTTAATGTAGTTTGGATAAGTTTCAGGAAAGACAAATGGACTGCAAGCAAACAACTACTGACATAACAGTTGAGACAATATAGACAAACATGAAAAATGAAATATAAAAGAAAGAAGCGGCTGAACCGATTCTTCAATATGTTAACAGCTTTGACAAAAAATGCTACAATTATTTAACATCACCAACTGTGCTTCAACTGGAAACTGACACGAAGAACCGAGGCAGGGTATGTAGTAATCATGTTTCCCTGAAATCTAACACACATGCACATTCCCTGTCTCTACCATCTGTCGGTCAGCAGGGTCTCCTGATAGGAGATCATTTTTTTTCTTTTTTTAAGAAAGAAAAGGAATCCATGCTGTTTTGCGTGTGTAAGGGCCACATGAGAAGGACGAATGAAGAGCACGGCTGCATCTGTGAGAGGACACACTTAGTCTGGACTTTATAGAGCAACAGCTACGAATTTACTCATCAACAAATACACCAAACAATGGGAAACTGTTTGTTAAAACGTTGGAACATGTCATCACAACGATTATGGGGCGAGAATGAGTAGCCTAGTTTATCATTTTGTAAATTGTAAATAAAAGGACTGTCTTCAGCTTTTTGTGGCTGATGAGCCTTCAAGAACTGTTTTTATTCAGACAAAATATTGTCATTATTACACTGATAAAAAGGAAGGGTATTCAATAAATAGAATAATAAATGTCAGAAATGACTGAATGCAGCAACAGTAACAGGGAAGGGTGTGAGCTCCATCTGGATATCATAAATTTCAGCTGTGATAATTGTGTCAACACGCAAGGTAACTGAGACAGGTCGTCCTTGTTACCATCCAGGCCAGTCCTCACCCTGTCCTGCCTCAGCTTGGCTCATATTCATAGCAGCAACACACTGAGGACTTTCTTCAGAGGCACGCCGGCCCAGTTTCATGGCTCACTTTGACATGGCTGTGGATTCAGTGATGCTTTTCCCTGCACTCTTTCAAGTTTTCTTCTCTGCCTAAGAGGGATCCTCCTCCCCTCACTACTGCCCAAATAAACGGAGGACTGAGGGGATTTCCTAATGTGTGCAAGGGTGCGTGTATGCCTTTGTACTTGCGCGTGTGTGTGACACACTTTGCCTTTGCTCGGCAAATGTCCTAGCTAACTGTCCTGATTAAGTTAATAAGATGAAACGGGCAAAAGACAGGAGATAGACAGGGTTGTACACACACATATACACACACACTGATGGTGACGACAGAAATATTATCAACAGATGATGCTGAGTTTTGGGATAGATGATGAGTTTTTCATATGTTATGTAATTGTTTGAATAAGCTGTACTCATGCAACTTGTTTTTCTCTTTCCCATTATCATTTCGTCCTAATAATTCTGATTTCTTAACTTTTTTCAACTTGCACCTTTGACATAATAATTAAGCGCAGAAACAAATGGCATGCTGAATGAGACAGCAGCACAGAGATAATCTTTTCAGTGTATGTGTTGCAGACAACCCGCCGCCACACTGAGGCTTCTTAATGAGCCTGATCAATGTGGTCTGCCTACAGCAAGAGCTCTGACTTCAGCGATGACGTCCCAGGTTGTAAAGGAGACGCTTCTTTGCCGTTAAGTGTGTACGCACTAATGATTGACCCCGGGATGGTCATTAAGGTGAAGGATGATAATACGACGGCACAAGTAACCAGCGTCAATATCAAGAAGGCTGCCGAGTATCTCATTCAGCTCACAATGATGGAAAAGCTAACAAAGTCGGATATTAACTGCAGCCAAGTGTTCCTTGATATCACACGTATGGTTTTTTAAATGATTTACTCTATTATATCCCTAGAAAGGAGAATTTCCCCATTCCTACCTCATCAAATCTGTCGAAGGAGGCGCCTTCCTGCATGAACTCAGGCAGGTGCTTCTGCCAGTTGAACTCGTAGGACTTAGTCATGGCTCCTCGCAAACCTGAAACAGGAGAGGAATAAGTTAAAAGACAAAATAAGCAAAACACCTGTAACTCCAAGTGTGATGATGACACACTGTGAGAACACATAATTCTCGCTGCACAACCACAGTTGCTGAATTTGCCTTGGTACCTGCATCTCCAGAGACTCATCCCAAAATATTCCCTGCTGTAGAATAGCACCATGTAAACAGGACACAAGCAGATACTTATCGCAGCTGAGGTCAACAGGCACGACCACGAGACACACTTTAATCCTCTTTCATTTTACACTGGATTTTGTTAAACACCTCGCATCATATGCTGAATTTTTTTTTACCCAATTTCACTGAATGATGCTCACCAACACTTATCTGACACTAATCCTAGCAGCTAATCTTAAAATAAAAAGTGTTGAAAAAATAAATTACAAGTTCGCATAAAAAAAGAACAAAATTACCACGATTCAGTGAAATGAAATCTTTGAATTAAATCACATCATCACGGTCGTAAAATAACTTCATTATGCAGTCACTAGCAACCCACAGGAACATATTTTTCTGGACCCTCTGAACAACCCTCGTCCACAGCCTCTTTCAACACATGACGACGAACAGAAAGTTTCACTGTCTTTTACTTAACATGAAGTTGATTTTATACTGATTGTGTTTCAGTAGTTTCAAAATCATCTATAGCATTACATTTCCCTCTTTAGTTATGGTAAAACACCCCTCTCCTGCAGGAACACTGTATCAGATGTAGAGATGCTTGTTGTTTCGATATGCACCACAATGCAGCAGAAGCAGTCAAATATGCAGAAAGGTCAGGCTGAGGAAAACAGTGTGGCCGTATCTCTGCATAACCCCCAGGTGGGACTGAGCGATGCAGGTCGAGCATCTGCGGCAGTTGAAAAGAATCCGAGGGTGGAATTTTCCATTAAGTCTTCCAGTTCTATCACATTTGGCCTGAAACGGACTGGATGTGCGCCTGTCTATTCGTCAAATTCGAGAAGCAAGTCAGGCTCGATTCATGTGACACACCTGCACGTGTATCGTCATGTCAGCTTTGCGGCTCCGGACGGGGAGGGGGAGAGGGGGGTCGTGACAGGAAATGGTAATGTTGTCGATGAAACCACCCAAATATAGGCTCCTCTTACGTCAGCCTGAAATGTGTCAGGCGAAAGTGAGAAGCACACTTGAGAACGTGACACACTATGTATAGTCCAAGAGCCAAGCCACTTATTAAACCATTATGGAAATACTCAACACTGGGATTTGATTAGTCTTTGAGCCTATAGAGCAGCACCTCTGTGTGGTAAATGCTCATCAATAGATACTGTATAATCCATGACACAAAATGAAGGTGCAGTCGAGGTGTTTGTGCGAGTGCTGCCCGCAGACTCAGGAAAACACCAATTTTACAACAAAGAGTCAAACTGGGTGAAACTACCAGAAACAAGTGTCCAACAGAGTGAAGCAAAAGGACAGAAAAATGAGTGGATCAACAGACAGATACTGGAAGAAGACAGTTTCAAGAGCTTGACGTGAGGCAGGAAGAGGAGCGAGACAGAATGATGGGATGTAGAGATGAAAGACAAGAGGACAGAGCAACAGGACAAGAGTGGAGATAAAACAGAGCAGTGGTGGGCAGAGAGAGATGGATGAGTGGAACAGCTGTGTGTGACAGAGGCTGGATGGAGAGGCTGGGGGACAGCATAGGTGTGGGAGGGGATGTCTGCTTTTGATGTAGGGAACACGGATCAGAGACAACATCAACAGAAAACTGCTGGCCGGGTGGGCCGTAGTTCACAGCTGGCATGACAAACGCAGATGAAGCCTGGATTTAGAGTAGTCGAAGACAACGGTGAATTAGAAGTACTTGACAGTTATACAGCAGTGGATGACATCTAATCTCAACCCAACCCTCTGTTCATCAATAGACATATTTCCTCTTAATATGGAGGCTGGCCCTGCCAGAAAATGAGAAGACATAATTCTAACCAAATGAAGATGATGCTCACATCTTCGCGTCCAAGCTGAGGGATGGATCAAAACTTTAAATAAAACAGGGAAGTGTGTGTGTGTATGCATGTGTGATGCCACATTAATCCATAAATAAACTATAAATAATGACTTGTGTGCCCCTATTTTTTGTCACTGGTTCCAGTAACTGACCACCACCATAGTTAATCTAATTAATAACTTAAATTACTGGACTCTGGTTTTCATTTCTCCGGCTATCTGTATGTTGTCAGTAAAACCTTTACGCTACCCCCTGGAAATGGCTGATATTGGCAAACATGCATCTTTTTATGTGCCATCTCCTTTGTTCCATTTTAATACCATGACATGCTTCCCCATGGACACCTTTTACACCAAAGAAAACCCCAACTCTCCAGACACTAAGTTGGAAATGGTCTGGTTCAGCTGTTTAGTTCTAGTCTATAATTCGATTTCAGCTGGTACTAAAAAAAGACATACTTTGAGGTAGTAGTTATGTGGTTTCACTTTATGTCAAAGTAACAGACACAGCAACAGATCTACAAGGGGTGTATGAAAAGTTTTAAGCATTAGAAAAACTAAAGGGATAAGGGATTTTTGATTGTTTATTTTTCCCCTCAAGTACTGAACACTTGCGCCAACGGTGCTGAAGCGTTTTTATCCCGGTGTAGAAGAACTCCTTTGTTTAAGACTCAAGAAACCCCTCAACTGCAGCTATGACATCATCATCACTGGCAAAATGGCGACCTGCCAAGGCTTTTTTCAGTTTGGGGAAAAGATGGAAGTCAGAGGGGGCCAGGTCTGAAGAATAAGGTGGATGGGGTTTGAATCCACAATCGTGAATTGTGGATTCAAACTTCGATTCAATAATTGTAAATTGCACAAATTTCCGTTTTTATCCATTTTTCACGGAATCCTTGATCCTTGCTTATGAAAAAAATCTGTAAAAAATATAAGAAGCATGTTAGAATATTAAAATTTGGCAGGACTACTTACAAAAGGTTGAACTTTCAAAAAATCATAGTTTTGACCATGCATCAATACTTCTTATACACAATGTTTATTTTGGTTCCCATACTGATACAGGCATCAGGCATGCCAACTACATATACCTATGCACAAATGCACAAACATAAATTAAACCTCTGGCAGAGCGAAGCATGCAGACAAGTGTGCATCAGAGGACATCAACAGCAAACAGACTGCACCCGAGACTGTTTATTTTGTATTATCAAGTCTCTCAATAAATATGACATTTTCAAAATTCCTGTGAATCTGATACAACAAATCACCTGCCTAATCTGGACTAATTGGGTTGTGTTGTCCTGTCTGATGTTAGCCTAGATCTTGCCACTCTAATACGTATGCATTAGATAACATCTTCCTCTGTGGGATGAAGTCTGTCCAATAGCAGCGCAGCACGCAAAGGTTCTGTAAGGCCATGCCAGCATGCACATCGGGCGTCTGAGCTTCTGGACGTGTGAATGTGCACGTGAGGAGCCAGGGGAAGCTGAAGGAAGTGAGCGAGGTCCGAACCCCCTGTCCAACCCCTGACAATGAGATAATTACGACAGATAGGAGCCCCGTGAGGCACACTGTTCCCAGCCTCCTCATCTAAAATGGCAGCTAGGGTAACACCCAATGGTCCCACACCTCATAAACTAAAATTAGGCTATCAGTCAGCCAGTGGTGGAAGAGTTGACTGGAGACACACTCAAATGGACACAAGTGAACAACACACAGAGCCACATCTGACATGGTGCACAACACGAGCGGTGCAGAATAGCTACTAAATAAAAGGATCCAGCGTTTTATAGCTCTGTCAAATCAGGTGAAAAAAACAAGGGGCGGCAGGAGGGGGCAACCCTTTTTAGTCAGGCTGTTTTTTTATGCCTCATTTGATCTCCGAGAACAAATCATCACCTGATGTTTTTGCTGTTAACGTCATCATGCATTCATTTAAAACGTGGCTCCATCTAAACTCAAAGACACAACACAGGAAATGCTCATTCATTACAGATGAGCTGTTCAAGTCGTACACCTCTGCATTCATTCATAATCATCTATGTTCAGTCGCAGATCAACAGGAATTTCATTTTCAATATTTTTTTCTACCTTTCCTGATAAACCACGGACATTATTCATCTGATTCTTGGAAATGTGAAATAGCCTGAATAGTTTGATGTCAGTCTATTATTCATAAATGGAACTTAACTATTAGATAAATGCTTCTACTACTGATCTCAGACTCTATCAGCTATAATAGGTATGAGCTGTCATACAGCTGATCTGAACAAAATGTAAAGTATTTCTTTCCCACATAAACATTCTTATTTTCAATCTTCAGGGTTTGTAGGAAAACACATTCTATTCCTGGCGTTATAGTCAATCTCAACCAGCTGGTTGGAGTTAGCACATGAGATTCAGTAAATGTTATGCAGCATATGATGTGTCTCCACCATGATTCCCCAGGATCTCACTGTTTGACCATGTATGGCCTGTCAAACATCCCCTGATATACTAGCTGTTATTTATTTTACCTTTATACATATTATATAATGCAGCCTTACCTTCCTGAAGATGAACAATAGAATTTGTCATACTACAAAAGAAAAAGAATTGTTAAGCCTGACAAAGCAGCATATCTTTGGTTAGATATATGTCTGTAGAGTTTGATTTTCTTATATAACACCATAAGGGTATATTTTAACACAAACATACATTCAGACCTGTGACTCCCATAATTCCACCCTGCAGTCTGTGCTTGTGTGAAAACCACAGCATTACAGCTAAATAGATTTCTGTAAATTGGCTTGAGTGTCCTCTCTGAAAAGTGTCATCAGATAACTTTTGTTATGATTTGGCGCTAGATCTTGAATAGCACTGAATAGACTGATAACAACATAGCTAACACGAGTAAAATTGCGTCCATTATACAATCCACCCTTGTGTGCATCCATGCAAGAATACACAGGAGGGCATGGACTGGGCCTGTGCGGACCTCTACTCAATTTCTGAACATACCACTCACTAAACAATACCATCTATCTTCCTTTCACTAG
Organism: Gymnapogon annona; assembly: GCA_029814585.1. Lineage (NCBI taxonomy): Eukaryota > Metazoa > Chordata > Actinopteri > Kurtiformes > Apogonidae > Gymnapogon > Gymnapogon annona. The sequence goes on along the minus strand of JAPTHA010000017.1, from coordinate 6,279,432 downwards.
GTCAAAACAGCCCTTGAGGCTGGAACCATCTTAGGGGACACACGGACACACACACACACGGACACACACACACACGGACACACACAGACACACACAGACACACACAGACACACACACACACACACACTCACACCGAGTCTCTACCATCCATAACAAACTCACTGCTACAAAGAGCAACTCACGCTTGCCCATCACGGCTAGATCCCAGAAATGTCAGATTACCAAAGACGTGTACTTTCATCTGTTTGCTTGGCTACTCAGATAATTACCTACTGTGTTGCTTTTTTTGGTTCCAAAAGGACTGAGGATTTGTCTGTATGAGTCACAGTCCGTGATTAAAACTGCTGTGTCCAACCCATTTTTAACCAAATAATGATGGAGGTTGACTCATGCATCACTTATCATGTATGGACTTCATACTCTTCTGAACTGATATATTATCTGATAAAGAAATTATCGGAACAACAGAAATTTCCTCATGCTAGAGTGGCTCACCTGCAACATACCACTGTTCAAATCCAGTCTGGGCCCTTAGATGGTTGTCATCCCTCCCTCCCTCTCTCCCTCCCTCCCCCTTTCTAGTATATATTCACAGTAACTATCCAAATAAAGCCTAAAAACACCAAAAATAGTCTGCAGATACACACCTGCAGGGTTACATCACTGAGCAGGATGAGCACGGGCAAAGGATGAAGAACAAAAAACAAAGATCACAAACACAGCATCTTACCCTGTGACATCTTTTGGATTAAAGTCAAACAAAAACTCTGCATGCATTTGGCAGGCTGTGCTCATCACAAGGCTTTCTGATTGCATCACAGGTGTTAATGATACTGTGTCCACATCTGTACTCCTCCTGACAGTTAAAAGACGAGTAAGACAACGGAACACAGTGCAATTCTAATACGTTTAGTTAAACAGTGTGTGCTGTGACCTCCAGTCACAGCACAACTGACAGACATAGCACACAAAAAGACATGCATGCAGAAAATCCTGGAGGCAAACTTCAACAGGTTGCAGCTTGGAGGCAGTATTGATTCAAGATCACAGACGAACTAAAACATTCTAGTGGTGGCAGGTTTGTCTGATTGCATTACAATGAATTAGATTAAAATTCAGTTATATTGGACAAAATCCGGTTAGTGCTAGGGTTTATGTTCGCCTATACTCGGCTGCACACATTGGCACAAACCACTCATGCTGCAAGACAGAACAGCATGAGAGACGCTACTGTTTACACTGGGTAAAAGTAGTCTTTAATCCAATGAGTGCTGTTTGCAAGGAGTGCTGTGTTTTTATTGCACTGAGGAGACCTCTGTTCTCTGAGCAAACAGCACATATGGCAGCAAAATCCATGTTGCTATTACCGCAGTCTGTTTTCACATTCATTTAATAATGACTGAATAGCACAGTGGTGTGAAGGAGGCCGTGATGACTAAGTAAATATGTACTCACATTAACAAGAATGGAGATCCTGTATGTGTGCACTTATATAAGACCTCTGGCTTCACTAGTTATCCTCCATCCTCATCCTCTGCAGTCTGCCAGCTGTGTTGTATTATGCCAGCATCGTGGGCTATATGTTACAACACCAAACATCAATGTACAGCAAAAAATTTCTATAAGCACGATGTTTGGAGTGAGCGACAGCCCTACACCAGAGCAGTAGAGAAGAGCGAATGGAGATGAAAGGCGACACCACCAACTGAAATTCTCAGAAATTCCCTTTTTGCTAGTTTCAACTGATCCACATTGGTTCTATCTGTTTGCCAACTGTGGAGTGTTGGCTGCGGATTCTGTGGCTCCTCCAGCAGTGTGTGTGACTTTGTGCAACTGCAAATGTCTGTCTGTTTGCCTTTTCCACATCTTTTTCTTCCTACTAGTTTGAGCTCCTTCTTTGTCCATATATGTTTAAGTATTAGTTCTTTAACAGTCTCAGCTGTGAGTCAATAGCAGGTGCATTCAACGACACTGTGGCTGGAAAAGCAATCATAAACAGGGCAGCTTCTTCAACAACTCTCTCAAGCTCTTTTGTACAGTATTTTTTAAAGTACAGTTTTCTGCCATAGATAGTATATTTAGATGTCTCCTAAATGTGCTCTTGTATATTGGGATCATTTGCCAGTAAAGAACAGACTACTCGCCACTGTACCAAAACTAAATGAATGAACTTGAGCCTTTCTGAAAACTAACTGATGTGTCATTCAACAAAGAAGTTACAGTAAATAAGGATAGAAGCCAAAGCATTGTCGACTGTTTGGAACCGGAAATTACTTTTATAGCATGGACTCTGGTAATGGGAATTGTTGGGTTGCTCCTGCAGCCTGAGTATGCACAGTAAAGCCACAGATGGGAATGTGGCGTCTGCCTGCTGGCCAACCGTCTGATTTGTTTCACTCCTCCCATCTGACAGTGTCTTGACAGCTATTGTCACTTCATGTCATCAAGTAGCTTATTAACAACAAAGTGATCAGAAAGATGACAACTTGCATACTAATCAGTCTGGTGAAATCTCCCTAAAAAAAGACAGAAATCACCTTCGGGAGTCATTGGCTGGATGTGTATTCTTTTTAGTACTTGACCCGTGTCTCGTTAAGACATCAAAAAACATGTAGTGTTTTGCTCTCTGTGTAGAGAACTGTACTGTTGTTCCCAAGAAATAAAGCTTTACAAATCTGCCAAAAAAATGATAACCTAAGCCCTATAATTCAAGAGATTCTGGTCACACAAAACTGACCCCTGTGTCTACCATTTGGAATCTAAAATATACATTTGCCCGTGAACTAAGAGAAGGGGGAAACTCAGTTGTCAGCCAGGGAGAGATATACTTTTCTTGGGCCATCACTTACAAAAATGTGCAATCCCCATTTGTTTCTCTGGGACTGTGGCTGAGGAAGTATTAGAGTGTTGAAGGGAAGAATGTCTTTTTCCAGGCCAAATGACCCTCTTCTACCCTCTCCCTTGCCTTTTATAGTTGAGGATCACCCTGTTCGTTCATGCTCCTAGGTCCTGGGTTACATAATAAACTTCAGCAAGGCATGGAAATTACAGACTACAGAAAATGCACATGTTTACAGACAAGCACCATCTTACACACACACACAACACAAGCATGGAAATACATGTAGTAGTATACTGCGCTGGAATATAGTAGTAGGCTCTAAAATCACTAAAATGTATGGCCTGCCAGTGTACAGAACACTAAACAGAAAATACATGAGTCCATAAAACACGCGCGCACGCACGCGCGCACGCACGCACGCACGCACGCACGCGCGCACGCACACACACACACACACACAGTTCTATATTTAGCCACCCAGATCCACCGCCTGCCAAATTGAGTTATACAAAGAATTTAACACATGGCCTAATGGATGGAGCATTCACCTAATAAATGATAGCCTAAAGCCTTTGCCAAATGGTGGATATTAATGAGTCTTTCGTGTGTCACTGGGCGTCTCAGACACACACACACACACACACACACACACACACACACACACACACACACACACACACACACACACACACAC
>JAPTHA010000017.1:6228395-6240979 GCA_029814585.1 Gymnapogon annona | reverse complement strand
CTCCAAGGTCCTACAAGCCTTGCTCGGGTATATAGAGCTGAACCAATGTTGTGTGCTGGTAAATTTTCCATGTAGTTAATAAATGGTTCTATATATTATAAAACATCCTACTTCTACGACTGTTGACACTTCTAACCACATTTTGATTGGAAGGGGGGCGGGCTCTAATTTCCATTTTCTATCAATACATTTCTTTTCATTTCAACTAGTAGACAGACTTCAGGGTCCAGTGGAAATGTGACCCCATGGATATTCAATAGTGTTTTTTTTTCAACAGTGACAAGTTGCCGATTGTTCTAAATTCATCCAAAGACATATATTCATACACAAATTACACAAACTCATAAGGTGGTATTTGACGTAACTTAAAATATACAAAAGAATTACTTGGTTGGTTGGTGGTTTTACATTCATTATATTCATTTACTTAGAAAATAACAGAGAAATGGTTTTATTATTGCTACGTGTTATTTACGTATCAGTAAGATATCAACTGCAAAGGTAGTAATGTGTATCCACAAAAGTACCAGTTGCCATACAGCGCTTTCACTGTAAATAGGTTCTGGCTTTTTTTTCTCTCCAATGTTTTGTTTCCTGTTATCTACGCCACATCTTCTTTATTTCAAATCTCACAGTGCTGCTGATTGTTAAAATACGTGGATCGCAGAAGTGTAACACATAGACACTAGTTTCCAGCAGGAGTTGAGCAGTGAGCGTTCCTTAGACGGAGCATAACCCTGGAGAGCTTCATTAGCACATGTGGGCATACATAATGAACACTCATGCACCGATCCAAAATAGCAGCAAGCAGAATAGAGCAGGAGAGTAACCAGGCGTGTAACATGCACGCGCACTCACACATACACACACACACACACAATGGATTTTACTTCACTACCTCGGTGTTCACTGTGGATATTGTGTGTGTGTGTATGAATGGGTACAAGTGCATTATTGATGCAAACACACCAGGCAGAGAGGGATGCAGATCAAAGTCGGTGAACGTACATACGGTAGTGGAAACCCGACACCAGTGACACAGGAAGTGAGAGGGTGGTCACACAAGCGCTGCTCTCTTTTCCCTTTAACTTCACTGCGCCCCCCCATCTCTCGTTGTCCCTCTTCCACCTCCTCCTCATCCTCCTCCTCCCACTTTCTTCCACCTCCAGTAATCATCCCTGGGATTGCGTCACGAGGATTCAGTTCCAAATTAACAGATTGCACAGAGTCATGAAGGATAGAAGAGGATATGAGAGGTAGGATGGAGGTGGAGGGGAGGGGGCAGTTTCCATGACGACAGCACAGGACTCCTGCCTTTCGAATGAAAGAGCGTGCACAAATGCGTGTTCTTTCTCTGTGTGAGACTTGAGTGATGATTCAAGGTTTTTTCTTTTCTTTTTTTTTTAAGTAAGAGAGAATCTGCATCTCTTATACTAATACAAATCCACGGCACATTCATCACACGTACACCAACGCACACTGTTGGGAAACATATTGCCTTATGACTATTTCATACCTCTTTCACAGCCAAAAAAGGTGTGAAGGGAGTTGACTAGTACAGGGAGGTTTCAGCAGAATGACTTGGTAGAGCATCAACCGACTGCAGCTACGAATGATTCAATGAGTTTTATGTCCATGATTTAGTCCACTGTATTATCATGTAAGAATATCTGGGAAACCACAACCAGTCAGATACAAAATGTTTTAAGTAATATCAGCTTGCTTGAAATACGAGCAAACAAGTGCAATCTGTCTTTTTCCACCAGTTCCCATTCAGCTGTTTAATCCAAAAAAATCTTGAACGAAACATTCAGCTGTAACGACTAAATGCTCTTGGCTCTTTCTTAAGGTTACTTAACATATCGTATTGTGTAACTCTTGACGCTTGGTAGTATCAGTCACCTGTTGGTTCATGCAATAATCAAAGTGCGTACAATGAGGCGTTGTGAATTTGACCTTGCGGCTGCAGAGTGACTAGCAAGAAATGGAGCAGGATGCCAAGGTCTTAACGGTAACAGGAAATTGTATTTGACGCCATGGTGGGTGTTGATGATTCCTGGGGTTCTTTTTTGATTGGATCATTAGCAGGACAGTAACACCTTAGTGCACTTGCTGGGCAAAAGAGATGGAAAACCTTGTCCTGTCTTCCTCTAAATTGTTCCCTTCTTTCATTCAGTACAACATCCCCACACTGCCACAGACAAAACCTGAAATCAAAAAACTGACTAAGAATGACAACTTTCTCATGCTGTTCTTAAGGTAAATATAAGATAAAATTCATACTGACCAGTTGAAAAGCAATTAAATGAACTGATTAATCTAATACCCTGAATCTAATACGTTTTACACCAGAGCAGCTGTCTGCATTAGCAGAAGATATGAGCAAGGGGTCACATGAACTTTTCAAGTGGAAACAGACTTCAGGGGAATGTAAGAGGACAAAAGATGCATTTATTATAATCACTTCTGCATGTATTGAATAATTATGTTAAATTTAACCAGGAATTATTCAGACATTTTTGCAGGCACTTACTATTATTACTACATTTTGATATACATGCTTAGTTCAATATTAATTTCCGTATTACTGCTCCTGTTTGTCTACTTGTAAGTCTTAGTAGTATTAGAGTTGATAAAGCACTAGCATGTGTGTACCTATACACATCCAGATTGTTGTCAGTTGACACTAACGCTGGCAGATTACAAAACTCTCAGGGTCGTCTCCAGGGACGTTTCTAGCTGTCCATTAGATGAAGCCCATAGGGGAAAGTGGGTCAGAACAGTGTGAGACAGAGAGTACGTTGTATCTTCTTCTCTCTGACTCATAAAGACTACAGACATAACAGGGTTTTTTTCCACTTACACTGGAGATCAACAGGAAGTGTCGTGCATAGAGAGTGTGGTGGACTGTAGTGGAGGTGGAATGACATGAAGAACTGAACCCCAACATGAACACGGGTTTCTGCAGTGCATGACAGATGCTCTACCAGGAGGGGTGTGCTGGTACCACACGTGTACTAACCACGCCCTGGCTATAAGTGCTCAGCCATGTCTCTGTGTCCTCATGTCTGTCTGTTCCTATGCTCTGTATGTGTGTGTGTCTGCTTTGTGTTGGTTCCATTAAATGCTGCGCCAATGGACTCATTTTTTCCTGTGAGCTAATTTGCCAACTAGCGGATGTTGACGACAATATGTCCTTTTACCCCAAATATAACTTTTGGACATTTTCAACAATGGTGAATGGACTTCACTGACATGGTACATTTATTTCAAGGGTCAAATCCTTTACAAAGCCTCATATTCACACGCGCGCGCACACACACACACACACACACTCACACAGCATCAGAGCAGTCAGTGTCCTGCTCACTGGGAGACCGCATCACTTAGTATTTAAGGACTTTTCTAAATTTCAACACATGGTACTAAGCAGCGCCACAAACCTCAGTTGACTCAACAGCTGTTGGTAACCGATATGAAACTAGGCCACACAAAACTGAAAAGTATCACTGTACAAACATCCCAACTCCCACCAGTCGATGCAGTCTAAATTTCTATTTACTTACTGCCGTGGTGCACAAAAAAGGATCAGGAGCTTTGTTTAGTCTGTGAGTGTGGGAGGAATTCTGAAAAGTGTAAAAAAAATGACCTATGTCTGCTACTTGCCGTCTCCAGGGAAGTGTCACATTTTGCAGACAAACGGCTGTAGTTGCATATTACACAGGAGTAGCGAGTTACTGAATTAGAGCCATCTTTGGTTAAATTCAATTTTAAGTGACTGATGGTGAAATCTCCTTGTCCTTCATCTGGGGAAACCTGATATCTCCGGATTGGATTTGGATGCTTTTTTAAATTAATCTCTCATTCAGTTGCTGCCGTAATTCAAAGTCATTGTAATTCAGTTACTAAAACGAACACCCACAAGCGTCACAGTAAAAAAAAAAAAAAGATTACCATCTGCTTTACAAGGCAAATACTAACATTCACGTCTCTTATTATTGCGTTGCACATGCCAGCCCCCAAATCTACCTCTCACTTGTTAATCTATGCATGCTGCAACACTGCAGCTTTGTGGACAGTGTGTGAGTCTGAATATCCACTGCACCTCCCACCATCTGCATGAAGCCATGACAAAACAGGAGCTGGAGAGATTACAATGGGTGTTTATGGAGCTTTCTCATCCGGTAGCATTTATTAAATTAGATATACCTTAACTAGATTTTCAACAACTAGACTTTCAAGATTATTGTCTTTTATCAACACTAACACCTAATATAGGATACTATGTCTTGAAAACAAATGGAATAATAACACTCTTGAGTATCTACTGTGCAAAGCGATAGTTTAACTCAGAATCCTGTATAATATTGCTTCTACTGCATTAAATACTAACACATCATACCAACAAATCAGAAAATGATGACATCTGCTAAATTCCAAAGATCCAAGATGTAGATTTTTTGTCTTCGATAATTATATATTAACAACGTGGAGGTGTCCTATTTAGAGGGATGTTTTGGAATATGTGGATGACTGGTTACAATGGGCTTCGTCTTAAGTCGTCACAGCTACGTCTCCTCTGGGACACAAGTATAATGCCGCTGCCTGACATATTCACATTCAGAGGATTAATGGGGTGGTTTAATAACAGGCACCAGACTGAAAATATGGCCGGAACAAATGAAAGAACCCGCTGCATGAGAGATGTTGGGATGATTGAAGTGTAAAAATGAGACAGCTCTGGAACAGTGGGATGGCTTTGGTGGGTATATATGGTCTACAGGGCACAACTTCAGAACATAACATTTTCCTTTGGCGTTCTAGGTGTTTTTTTTCACTAATAATAAATTACATTCAAGCAATCCTAAGTGGCTCCTTTTTCACTGTATGGCTGGTATAAAGACTGTTGCTCAAGGACATACTCATTTTTCAGAATATATAATAGTGTAATATTATATATTTTATGGATGCAGGGCTGAGGCTCCACAGGTTCAGTGCACATGGACTTCTAGTGAGCAGGTCAGGTGAGACAAAGCTTGCATATTAACAGTTCCATCATGATGCCGTATTAATACTGAACACTGGGATGCAGTCATCGTCTTACCGTACTCCCAAGCTGCAATGTCATCCTACAATGGTGGTCACAATGACAAGATTGGGATGTGTGTATTAAACAGAAGACAAGCAGTTATGCCAACATGTTCAAGCACACACTTCTGAAATAACCATGTGTATACATGGTGCAAAGCAAACGAAGTGTGTTCGATTACAGCCCAATGTGTACCTAGTGATGATAGTCAATGGTAAAACACGACACAATGTGACAAAAAATGTCACAGGGAGATCAGGAAAAGGTACAGACATATTATAATATCATCAAAAAGAGTTTGGGGGAGCAAAATGAATTTTAGTTTGTACACAAGAGCGATAGAAACCTCCTTTTTCATCGATGTTATACCATAACCAGCAGTGTCTTGACTTTGGTCGCCATCTAGTGGTAAAAGTATGATACTGCTTTTTACTACTGATTATAGATATTTAGTCTTTACAGTAAACTATTGACTAATAAAAGTGCAGAAAACGTGAGCACTTCCAACACATATCTGGATTTGTTTAAAAGAAAGGCCTCTGTGTATATAGTACAAGTAGGAGAATTCACATCAAGATGACACTCACCTTTGGCCGTTCATCTAAAATTTGCTGGCGAATGTCCTTGTGCTTCTCCAGTAGTCTCTCTTGTCTTTTACTCTGGGCATCTTCCAACTACAGAGAGATATAAAAGATCACACGTCAAATGTGATGGTAATTTGTGCAAAGATGGTGATGAAAACGTAGAGATTACACACGTTACTGTGCATCTTCTCTTACTCGGTACATTCTCTTACCCTTTTGATGTACTGCACCACCTCATTGACAAACGACCTGTTGATCTCTAACTTCTCTCTGTAACAAGAAAGACAGTTTGGAAGTCAAAACAGGGCAGACAACTCAGTTGTGTTGTCATGTAGTGCCATCTAGTGGTTGTATATTTGTACACACATAACATCCCAAAGACTGAATGTTGTTTACTTCTACTGACGTATAGACAGACACTCACTCCTCTGTCACATTTTTATCTTTAGATTTGGCCTCGTTGATCTTCTCCTGCCTTTTCTTGTCCATTTTCTTCTTGAGGTCTTTCTTTTCTCTGTAGACAATAAGGACAAATAAAAGAATGAAAGTGCTGATGTGATGTTGTCGTTGCATGCGGTGCTGGCGTGGATGGTATTACTTTTCACAGACGTCTCTGAGTTTCTTGAGCTGAGCACTCTGACACTCTTCTGCAATTGCAGTCAGCTTTTCCACTAGCTACAGAGAAACACAAACAAACAGATGCACACAGAGTCACAATGAACAGGTTACAATATGAGAGACATACAAAATAAGAAACCTGTTGGAGTTGGTATACATTATTTTCTTGCTTGTTTAAACAAACACATAATGTGTTTGCACCAACTGTTAATTCATTCAAAACAGGCTTCAAAAAATTATTTGTTTCAACCTTCACTTTGATTTAGATTCAACATTTTAATGCTCTTAATATTATTGCCTTTTACTGGCATCATCTTTTTTCTTTTTTTCTTTTTTGTTTATGTTTTTAATGTCCATAGAGCACTTTGTATTTCCTGGTGTATGAATTGTGCCATACAAATAAATTTGCCTTGCCTTTCCTAGGGTGGATATATGGTTTAACTGAATGCAGTTCTCACCAGTGAGCTTCAGTGCACCGAGACAGACAAAGAAACATGGCACAGGGCTGAGACTGTGTGGAATAAAAAAGGTTTTTGCCGATATAATAGAAACAGACAAGGCAGATTTTGCCCTTTTGAGAAATATTCAAGGGGAAAAAAACACCTATATGCATATACTTGTACTTTCTAATGTATAGTGGTAAATCTGGGCACTGAGAAGAAATTTTACATTTGGATCTTTCGCTGAAAAAAGTTTGGGGAATATTTTAATGAATCAATTAATTGACAATAGTGAAGAGAGAGCAGCCGCCATATCAAGTAAACAACACAATCCACTCTCCTTTGCTTGTCAATGTTTGCTTGAATAAGTCCTTGGCTGAAGCCTCAGCTGTGCTCACTGTGCAGGTGTAGTGGAGCAGAAGACATTCATCTTTCCACACTACGCAACAGGATGTGTGCACATGCAGCACAATAATAGCTGCAATATTCAAGAGGGGTATGAGCGTTTAATATTAGATAGGGTTGTAGATTTCCTGAGCTCTGGAACAGAAATAAACAGACAAATGATTCAAATAGAGAGTAGTGGAATGGAAGGGTTAGCATATTCTATCTTGTGCTTTTGTGAGCAGAAACAGAAACATATGTTAATACGTGTTGACTACAAATTATTTGTTTAAAATAATATTTTGTTTAGATTTTTCATTAGACAATATTGCAGTTACATTAATACACTACAAAATAACACTCTCAACCCACAATGACATGATCAGAGACAACAGACAAAACTCAACTCCACTAAATAAAAAAAAACAAAAAAACCCACATTTTTTTCATCCATTTCCATTTTCTATCAATACAAATCATTTGCAGTTGACAACAGAATTTCTGTTAGTTACTTCACACATGTTGACAGTTTGAGTTTAGTTAGATTCGCTTGTAGACAGATCTTCAGGGTCAAGTATGGAATCCCCCCCCCCAAAAAAAAACCCAAAACAAAAACCCTGCAATATAGAGCACTACCAGATAAAATGAAGGAATGTTACTACAAATGCTTGAGTGTAAAAGAAGTCACCACCCTGGCCTAACCGGCAGAGTAAACACACTCAGTACCTGCTTGATGTGTTCTCGTTTCTGGTATTTTTCGCTATAGTACTGCTCCTGGCGAAGTGTGAGGAGCTGTTGTTGCTGCTGCTCCTTCAGCTCCGTGAGCCTCTGGCTGCACTCCAGCTCCAGATCACACAGCTCCTGGTCCAAGGTCGACAGAGAGTGGTCGGACCGGCTGGACATGTACACAAAACACATCAACACACATCTGCAAATTAAGACACTTGCTTTAATCTTACAGTGCAGTCCTAAAATATTACATTCATTAAACTTAACAAACCATCGCCTCCATATGAATGACAAATTAATGTAATCACTGTGTGTTAAATAATCGACATTATTCATGCGCTTTGTAAACTTTGATAGGAACTGGAGACACAATCACTGATGCAATGATTTTCTGTCTTAATAAAAGAGGTGCAGAGGGCAAATTAGTAGAACAGGAGTTGAACTACCTACCTTTTCTTACCATCTCGTTTGTGGCTCTTTTGCAGGGCGGACCGTCGACGCTGGTGCTGACTCTGCAGTTCGGATACACGAGCTGTGTGCTCTTTGATCAGCTCGCTGGTTTTACGGTGGTGTTTCCGAACCAGCTCCTTCATCTCCTTGTACTGTTTCCTCTGCTCCCTCACAAAGCCTTTCTGCTGCTTCAGCTCCTCCACTGTCTGAGCCTCCAACTCTGAGGACGGCAGAAGAAGTGAGCAAAGTACAGGTGGACAAAGGACATGTTCTAATACCTACCATGCATGCAATTGTTTAACGTTACTTATCATAGAATGAATATACAGTATAGTAGAGTTTATAGTGTATAAGCAGAAAGGGTTTACACTGCTGTTAGACTGTTGTGATTTCTTGGGGGGGATAGTAAAAATGAACTGTCCCTCTGTTTAATGGTTACATGATATGAAGGTATTGTATATGATAAATAACACATAATATTAAGGCAAAGTGAATCTTAAAATATATGTGTTGGCAAAAACCCAATGCCAATTAAGCACTGGCACAGTTTAAACATCTCCTTGAACAAAGTCTGTGTCAAACGGAAATATGAAGTGATAAAAGGTTTCAGAAAATGACCTTACCAGTAAGGACGCTCTGGATGATATCTTCAGTTTTCACAGAGGGTTTCAATGAGCCTTGTAACAAATGAGCAAAGTCGTTTGTCAGTTAAGTAGTGAGAGCATCCGTTGGAAAAGGATGAGGTCTTTCTCATATAGTATGTTTATGGAACAAAATCAATAAGTTAGACTTATGAACACTAGATCTTTCTCTATTAAAGAACACATAGAGATACAGACGCAATACAGAAAATATTAAACAGTAGAAGAATAAAAGTGACACAAGTACAAATGTTCAAAAGTTTTATCACTATGTGTGGTAGATAACTCGTAGCATACCTGCAGACTGAGGCTGGTGTCCGACCAGTGAAGGCGGTTTGGGAGCAATGATGGGTGTATGGCTCAGTCCGTTCTCTGCGGGTAATGCTACCCTTTGGTCCACCTTGGATTCTGAAGGAGCATCATTTCCCGCCTCCACCTGCCCATGGCATTAAAGATTCAAATGAAGCCCATAATACTGGAAGTCTTACATTACATTGGACGTTTTTAATGATAAACTTTTTAAAAAACAAAATGAAGAGCAACAAAAAAAGGATATAATGTAACTGCAGTTGAGAGTATCAGACAGAATCTAAAATCAGCAACAGCAAAATATACACACACGTCCACACAAACACTACATCTGCTCCTGTAATATATGCCAAAAAATAATGCTTACACCAGCTTTGTTTTATTCTGCCTGGTTAAGACTTGCATAAAAATCTGGCTGGGCTTCTTCTTCGCTGTCAGAGCCAGCAGAGCCCTTTGAGCAGATTAAAAACAAGATTCCCTTTTGTTCAAGCTTAAAGTTTGCCTTCTGCAACATAATCTGTTTTCAGTGGTCTGGTGTTATACCTGAATCCTACAGGATACTCTGTAGACATAGCTCTGGTAACCCAGTCTGAGCATTGCTTCTCTTCCCTTCGGCTCAGCGGATCTTAATTTCCCCCTGGTTTCGGCTGAATCTCAGACTATATGTTCTTATCTCTGAAAGGTTAATGCAATTTTAAATAATCTCTGTTCCAGTCACGTCTGCCACATCTTCTCCTTTCTGTTCTTGCTCCCTTTACATTCATGTACTCGTTCTGCACACTGAGCCTTTCCGTATCCCAAACACTTCTGGCCGCTGTTGCCATGGCCACAACATGAAGCTGCTTTCAGTCACCTGCCCCAGTGGGTAATCATATCAGCTGGCAAATCAGATAAAAGCAGCCCCTTAGGAACCACCCTTGTCTCCAGTCCCTTCATCTTATAACCCATAGATAACCCTTTGTCCCGCCGCACCTCTCAGCCTAAATGGATCCTAACCTTACAACTACAACTGATCTTTTCTCAGAAATCATGTCTGTTCTCTGTTACATTGGACCCACCTTAACCTACTTAACCCACTTTACCCTCAATGACCCACTTCAGCATAGGCGTCTAAGTCATTTCAGTTCAGGAGCCACAGACGGCCACTTTCATCTCAAGAGGGTAAAATAACAACTCTAATATGTTTTTGCTTTTAGGTAAGAAAAAAGTGAAATTCCATGGTTAAAATGTCATTTACAAAATATCCATTCAGCCAAAGTGTATATTACCACCACACCGTAGTTTACCACCACAAGAGTGAGAATGTGAGAGTGAATGGATAATGGATTATTTGATGTACGCACTTTGAGTTCTCTGGAAGAAAAGCGCTGTATAAATGAAATCCATTATTATTATTATTAGAACCAGGGACAAGCTGTAAGCTGTTCAGAAACATAGCTGAATTTTAACAATATTACTCCTCTGCTGAACATTTACAGATATGTATTACAACGTAGAGTTCACAGTGGATCAAATAATGCACAAAACATTTGATTACAGGCATCTGGAACTGAAAATTATATTATTTTCATTTTTACTATATTATTTTATTTTATACATATTATATTAGACTTGATTATTTTTTAAACAATTATTCTGCTGATGAATAAAACATATTTATGAATTTTGAACATGAAGCTTCAATTCATGAAAATTGTAAATTAATAATTTTTTTAAAAATAATGAATCGATCGGGCTGTATGTTTGACACATTTAATCTGAAGAAATTACGAAATCCCCTCTTCTGCTGTGGTGACATTTATTAGTATGGGATGATTTGCATTGCAGTTTTTTTTTTTGTTTGATGTGTTACTTTGTACAAAGCAGCAGATCTTCTACGCAGCTGTGATTGGTTGAAATCCCTGAGCCTTTAAGTAGTGTTCACAACAAAGCCAGTATTAAAGTTAAATGTCACCACCAAACCTGGCTTTGAATTGTTTCGGCCTCAAAACAAGGTCCATTTAAGACACTGCATTCCGTGCGACAAATAAGATGAACAGATTTAGAAGACAGTAACTGGTGTGTATGGAGTAGATACAGCACAGAGTGAATTGCTTTGATACTATTGAGTATCAATGGAGGAAATCTCATCAGTGTCAGGTCATGGAGGGCAACTTTGTCCATCACATTAACTGAAGTCTTGCGGTTGTGGAAAATAGGTTTATTTTGTAGAAAATACCAGCGCACTGAATGTAATGTAATAATTTATTCCTTTAAGATGTTGAAAGGACATAGTGCTAAAAAGAACTGCTGCTGAATAAACACTATATGTGTAAATATGTGTAAAATGCTGTTTGCTTTCATTTCTATCTTATACGACTTTGCTGATGAAAACAACCCCGCTTCACAATTTTCTACCTTATGTTTTGAGTTCCTGTGTAACTTTGTTTGCTGCCATGTCGCAGCACCCAGCTTGGTTTGGTTCAATCTGTAACTAATGAGGGGCAGCAGTCGTGAAGCTTTCGCACACTGGCACAGACGTGATCTGTTTGTCAGACAGAGAAGAACGTGGACACACACTTACCTCTTTGTCTCCGTCCTCCTCTCCGCCCTCCTCCAAAGTGAGTGCTGCCAGCTGATTGGCTCTCTGCTCCATCAGGTTGACGTAGCGGATGGGGTTGGACAAAGCTTCGATCACATCTGAGAGACGAGGAGAAAAAAGTTTTAGGGACGGACACTTCGGGACAAAACATTTTCCTTTTAGTTTGATGAACGGATGTCTGACGTACCTGCAAATGTGTCGGGGACATAATCCTTCACCTCCACGTACACAAACAGAGCAGGCAGCGTCAGAGACTGGTTCTTCTCATTCCTCAGACTGATGTAGTGGTAACCTGCAGGGTTTGAATCAGCGTGGGAGATGAGTAATGACATTGTTTTCTCTGCAGCGGTAAATATCAGGTTACTGGTAAAGATGACAGATAAACGGAGGGAGGGAGGCTGAGTCACCTGGACGGATGGCGGAAACTGGAATGATGCGGTGACCAATGAACTTCCCTCCTTCCTCAAATACAGCTATCCTCAGTGAAGCAAGCGTGGGCAGAACAACCTGTAGATCCACATCAAGTGGATGTAGCAATAGAAAACATTAGTGCATATACACCGAGAGGAACAAAAATAATATAATGACGCACTTTTTTTGATTAATCAATTCATTTCAAATTAAATGACATGTCTGTCAGAAAGTTTTTCTTCTTTCCTCACATTAATCACACATTGAGCTCTCAAATTTGTACACAGATGGTTCAGGTGTAGGGGAAAAGAGAAAAGCTGAAAGAAGGCGATGCTTCAGGTGTAATTA